>CABPRJ010000968.1:39070-139457 GCA_902439185.1 Cinara cedri | reverse complement strand
TTTTTTTTTTTTTTTTTTTTAAATTAATAAATATCATAATATTATATATAAAAAGGAACTATGTGACATTTATTTATACCGTATAATACCAGGTATTTATATTTTATATATATATATAGAAAAGTCATTATTATAATTTTTTTTTTTTTTTTTATAATACAAATTGTAAAGTTTTTATATATACTTATAAATACAAACATAGGTACAAACATATATATATATATAATAATAATAATAATATAGCTCTGAAAAATAATTTTTAAATCGCGAGTACGTGATGCCGGTCATCGTCTCGCGAACGACACATTATTTTTTGTATATTATATAGCTGAAGGCACAGCGCGTTCTTATTTTTTTGGTTTATGCGTTTTTAGATTATTATGTATTGTGTTAAATAAAAACGTGTGCATATCCGGTCGCATGCTATTGTATTACACAACACCTGCATTTCGGTTTTTTCTTCAACACTACATGTTCCACCTGAGAAGGCTCGTTTCCATTTATCACAGTTCCTGTAACCAACATAAAATATCCACGTACATTAGACACAATAAATTGCAGACTTATACAGTGCCTATAATATACAAATATGGATCCCGTGTTTTTTTGTGCTGTTAGAAAACACCGGTTAATATTATTGAATATAATAAACGTATATAAATACGTAGGTTCTGTTTTACTATTATTACCGCCACAATTACAGTAGCGAGCAGTATAATTACGTTAATCTCGTGTATACGCTCGTTATTATACACGTTTTAACTAGAAACTATAATATTATACTTAAATTCCAACGCTATCGACCGAATCGCTTAAAAATCTATTATCTAGAATATTTAAACACTCTATAGGTACCTGTATGCACATATTACGGAGAGAGATTAGACTATTGTATCGAATATTAATCGTGTACAATGTTAATTTCCGAACTGTAATGTTATAATCCTACCCAGTCAATACAAACTGGCATCGCAATCGAGTTGAATGGGCATGGCGAATCGATAAAATTACTAGATGGGTATATTGTTATCCGTCAATAGGCGAAAGAGCCGAGCTGCCGGGTAAAACGAAACAATAAAACACAATTTCAGAACAATATCAAACTTATTAGTGTACAATGCAGGTATATATTGTACAAAAAAAAAAAAAAAAAAAAAAAAAAAGGGAATTATAACCGAAACGTAACGCGATGGGTATTAACTATAATATTATGCGTGACGCGACGGCGAAGTTGAACTTTCGTCATTTATTTACGGGGGGAGGGGAGGGGAGGGGACCAAGTACCTCGACCGATTTTTGTCACACGTTTTACAGCGTATGCGTCCCTATTGGTTTTTTTTTCCCTCGAAAGTATTCGTTAATTCATTCGCGTTTACTGGCATTTTCCGGGCGGCGCGGGCGTACTAATTATCGGTGTTTATATTTTTTATTATTTCCTGTACATCAACGTCGGGGCGGGCGGTCCGCTCTATATTTTCCCCAAGCCCGAATGCTGCTGCGACCGATTTCGCATCGTTTCGAGTTCGTTCGCCGTAACAGTAATATTCGTTTGGGTCGTGTTCGCAAACAGTGGGGGATTTTCAATGTTTTTTCCGGGGGGTGGGGGAGAGTGGTCCTAAAAAAACCATACGTATTTCAAAGGTATCTGAATCGACGGATGCCTCTTTTTGGACGACGTCTGATTGGAATTATTATACAAGCGTCTGGAGGGAGGGCAGGGGAAGGGGACCAGACCCCCGTAAATCTGTTTTGGCAAACGATTACCGCCGGCGCGGCCGTTACAACGCAATTACAGTCTAATCGGAACCCCGTACGGTCGTTATTATTTTTCCCGAGTCGGGTCTGACGTCGTAATTATATAATAATATCATCGTAATCTATCTAATTTATTGTATAAAATAACATGCCCCGACTGACTGACTGATTCACCATCGCCTAGCCCGAATCGCCGGACTGGCCGGGTTGAAATTCGACGCAGCATCCGCTAGGAAAGGATTTTTGAAAAGTAAAATATATGGACGTTTCGGATATCTAATCGTTCGTTTGTTTGTTTTTTTCACACGGGGTTACCTCGGCGATACGGACGGAATAAAAAAAAAAAAAAAAATCGGCCATACAATTACTACAGTGTTACAATATATTTTATATACCTCTTTGGACTTCCACGTTGGGCGGCACCGCGTTCTTTTCGTTGCACGTGCCGTTCGCTTTTGTCGGCGTGGACGCCGTCACCGGCGACTGTTGCTGCTGTTGCTGTTGCGGTTGGTCGTGCTGTACGCCCGCGTCGGGTTCGGGCAACAAGGGTGACGCCGCGCTCGTGGGCGTCGGCGTGATCGGTTTGCCTTCTTTAATCAGCTCGACTATCTGGTCGGCCTCCTTGGACAAGTCGCCGTCCGGTCTGAAAGGATTGTCCCATCCGTCCGAACTGTAACACGCAAACGGTACGATATGACAGTATACGCCGTGCGAACAGACGCGCGTCGTAACGGAAATGCCCCGAACGCGGGTTACGACGTACGGACAATCCCGAGCACAATCGGTTCGGGCACGCGACGCGCGAGAACCGTTGACTTTACGCCACGTTTAGTTTACGGCCGTCGAGGCAACGGCGGACGCGGAACCGGGGCGACCGTATTGTTTTATAACAGTACCACCGCGTGGCGCGGACGGAGTCCAACAGGTGAAAATGTCGCGCGGGAGAGACTCCGTCGCGAGCGGGACAAAATACAACGACGCCGCACGTCTGGAACGAACGCGGTACGTAAACGGCCGGGAAGGGGAGGGCGGATGTCTTGTCGCTGTACAACGTTCTCTCGTGCGAATATCGAAAGAACAAGAAGAAGAAGAAGACGATCATATTTCCAACGAATCCCGGAAAAAAAGAACAAACATTTTAAAATTTCGATGATAATAATTGATTATTACGCGTTAACAATAAAAAAAAAAAATGTTATTACAATACGAACACTTTTTCGACACTCTAGTGACTTTTGACAGAATACATTTAGTTCACTCAAATGAAATAGCACGAGAGCACGGAAAGGTCAGCGTAGGTGATTTTAATGAACGACAGGGGAATGAAAGATCTATTGCTCATTATTTTGAAAATGCTTTTTTTCGCATAAATATTTTACTACTAAAAAAAAAAAAACCTCTTTCATAAGAAATATATTTTTATTTTCCGATATTTTTAAAAACAATACGAAAAATATACATTTTTTTTAAATTAAATTTTCATAATTAATTAATATATATATATATTTAAAATTGTTGTTTTTTTTTCTCGGTCTTTTTTTATTTTTTATTTTACGGATTACCGAACGTCCGCGGACTGGCATGCGCGCGCGCTCTGTATGTAACATTTCGGATAATATCGGAGAACGGCGTCGAGATAGACGGTATTATTACTGTTATTACGTTTGCGGTCGGAATTCCGCCGGCGACGGACGCTGCGCCGCAGCGCATTAAAGGCGCACGGCAGGAAGAGGGAACCTGCAGCACGGGTTCACGGGCCATTGCCGGCTCACCGGACCGTGGCGCACGGTTGTCCATGAAATGTTTCGTGTACGTAACGCGATGGCCGACAATGATGATCGACATTAAATTGTATTATTGTGTACGCGCATACGTACGTGTGTGGCGTGTACGGCGTGAGCGTACGAGTCGGCGGCGGCGGGTAATTACTATCGACGCGTTCGTTTCGAAAATCGAAAAAAAAAAAAAATTCCAATATCGAATATCGGGAGAGGGGGTGGACGGAGAGGACGGCGGATCCGATATCTACTGTGCGTCGGTCGGTCGGGCAAATCTCGCCGAAAATCTTCAGAAAAACCCCGGCGTTCTGGAATCCGGTGTACACCGCGGTGTTTCGACCGGTGATTTGCCCACCGATATCGATACCGTATGGCACATGTGTACATCCGAATCGTACTTCTGAAAGTTTATGATTCTGCGGCCCGGGTCTGTGCGAAGGCCAATCACACTTTGCGGCCGCGTCGAGTCGTAAACGTTCTTGTACCTATCGATACGCTTTTCTCGCGCCGCCCAATGAGCGTGACTCGAGCGTCTCAGAGGTAGCCGAGTTCCGAGGCGTCACCGCTTCAGCCTTACGCCGACGGTATACAATTGTCACACACGTGTAGGTATGCGCGCCACGGGGGTGGAGATAATCGCCCGCGTCGCCGACTCCCATTTTGCCGACAAGCATTTTGTTTTGTTAATACTTACCTGTGACGCACGTTACTCATGACTCCGCGTTTCCGTTCTACTAGAGTTCATGTTAAGACGACTCGTTTTCGGCGTCGTTTTTCGCAGGGATTGCACTAGTTTTCTTAAATTGCCACTGTACTAACATTGCAAAACTGTACTGAACACAAATTGTGAAAAATTCTTTTGAACATCTATTCGTAATCCGTCGATTACCCCACTGTTATTGTCAATAGTTTTTGTGTTTGCGACAATACACAATCGCGGCGCTGGAATTTCTATAGAGCAATAATAATTCCATTGCAAAAATGACATTTCAATTAAAAATAGCGACACGACCGATTCGTGTGCCGGCGGAACGGGAAGATTTTTAATGCACCGGTTTATTCGCGGGCAAAATGAGAGCGGGCGACGTGGGAAGACGCGCGACTGTCGTTGTGGCAAGGCGTTCATTTGACGACGACGGACGCGCTCGAAAACGCGAAATCCATAAAAACGTCAACGTACATTACGGTTCGTTCGATCAATAAATAGGTACGAATAAGTCGCACGAATTATCGTTGTCTTATCTCGACGGGTTATTTGTACATACTTAACGACGCGACGACGATAATCTCTACACGAGAGACGATACCGTGGCGTTAAACATTACGATATTATTTGAAGAAAAAAAAAAAAAAAATACAAGCTGAACGTCGTGGCGGCGTATCGGTGGTTTGTTTTTTTTTTCCGTAATATATTCTATACGTTTTTTATAAAAAAAAAAAAAAAAAAAGGGAAAAGAGTCGACAAGAGCCAAATAAACGTGAATAATCGCTGTTCTATGGGAGTCATGGCGGTATTTATAATTCAATTGGAACCCGTTCGTTTATAAATAGACGTTGTTCACAACAATTTACAACGGGAATATTATTGTCGAAATGACGAAAAATATCGCCGGCAGATAAATCGGCAATTTTTCGTCCGGGGAATATTGTTAATCAAACACGTCTCCTCGCTGTTGCGAACGTATCGATAATAAAAAAAAACGTTCCGTACGCGCATACCCGTCACGTCGGCCGGCCATAATTTATACCCACCACCGGCCTAAAAAAAAAAAACTTCGGGATGATTTCGTCGGCACGAAGGCTGACCTTTAAAAAGGTGTGGTCGTCGTTTGGCATTCAAAACAATGTGCTATAATTTCGGGCAGCGAAAGGTCTCGCCCACGCCTAAAAACGTCACCATCAATCATCGCGCGAAACACTTCAGAGCACGGGAAAAACACGATAAACGTGTCACCAACTCCCCGCGTTTAAAAAAAACTCGACGCGAAAACAGATAACGGCGGTGTTTCTCGCTAAAACCGTAGCCGTTCGCCGGGAAATTGGCAAAACGCTCGGGGAGAAAAAAAAACCGAACAAAAATCCATTCGAAACACGCCGAGAAACGGCCGCGGGAAACACGACGTCGCGGGGGGGGGAGCAGTTAGAAAAATTAACGCCGCGTTCGAAAATTCAAACACGCGGTTATTTTTCGGCGGGAACGGGGGAAGGCGGGGTCGGAAGGTTTTTTTTCTCCCGCATAAAAGAACCTTTAAAACGTATTGTGCCGCGGCGGTCAGACGTCCGTTTTTTTTTTTTTCTATTTTCTTCGCGCCGTAACCTCGAATCTATATTTAATTTACCTAAACAGAGAGACACCCCGCGAATGTGCGTTAATAATATTCGCGCGATGGCCGAGCAGCCACGACATCGGTTTATAAACCGTACACCGGCGACGCGCATCTACTCGCGCCTAGCGGATGGGTGGGGGGAGGTTAGGGGTTACGTTGCCCCACCCGCCGGCGCTTGAAAATGCGAAAACAATAATCGGTTACGCGACGCGGCACGCGCATTTTCGGCCGAGTTACGAGGAGGCGCGTAAAAAGCCCGAAAACGGCGGTTGGAAATCGGTTATTTTTTTGTTTTTGCTCTTTCGGATCCGGCTTTTAATAACCGAAACTGCCCGGTGAACCGACGGCGAAGGCGAACGTTTACGGTTCGCATTCGTCGCGCGTCGACAACGGCGATGACATCTGACGAGACGTCGCGTCGCGCATCATATTGCGCGTAAAATGCGGCGTTTGCGAGTGAAAAACAATAATCGCCGGCCGCAGCCGCCGTCGTTCCGCAGTTCCGTCACTGCGTACGCATTGTTGTAAATATTTTAAACCGCCGTCGTCGGGCGTACGCGCGGAGAGCGGTTAAGCGGTTTAATAATATTTCGTGCTCCGAGGGGGGAAAACGTACGCGCGGAGCTCGTCGTGCTCGCGACGAATTGTAATGCAATAGATGCGTACAACGTGTTACGTTTTATTATTACGACCGTTTTTCAGAAAAAAAAAAAAATAAAAAAATAAATAATAATAATAATAATAAACCCAACGACAGCGCGGTTCGAAAGGGGGTGTTTTTTTTTATTTTTTTTTAAATTTTTTCGAATTGTTATTGTTTCCCGCATCCGTTTCCGGAACGACCCAAGACGTTTTTCGTACTAAACGGCCCGCTCTCGTCGGGCCCCGCGTTTTATACGGCCGACGGTATAAATAATAAAATGTTATTACAACGCTCGCTCGTTATCACAACAATAATATTATTATTACCCGCCTTTCGCCCGTTTGTTTTCGGTTCTATAATATAAGCAGACGTTTGATATTCTCACTCTAAGTTTAACGGCGACAGGGTGCGCTTTTCCTCCAGGTACTTGTGCGAAGCGGTGGCCGACACATAGTCCAACGAAGTAGGGTCGTCCTTGGGGACTTTGACCACGTAGTACAGTACGCCGCCGTGGGAAGCGGTCATGCTTGTTGGCATGCTATTTTAATGGTACGACGACCGACGGTTTTCGCACGCTTCGGCTACTCTTCTTATCAGTCGGGTGTCGCGCGACAAACAAGAGGCGGCGGCAGCGGCGGCGGCGGCGGCGGCAGTTGCGTCGCGGTGTGCGAAAACGACAAAACCACGACCGTCGCGAACGCGGTGGGAAACACGAACTGAGGAGAACCCCGACGCGGCGCGCGCGCCGCCGGGCGTTCCCCTTCCCATTCACGTCAGTCAGTGGCGGCGGCGGCGGCGGCGGATACTACATCAGGAGAGTCTACTATTATAATATACGAAACTACACCGAATCGTCGTCCGTACAATCGATAGTAGCGGGCATAGTATCGTTGTTGCATTCTGGCTTTCTTATAACAATATATCGATAACGGCCGCGGTTCGCGGCCGACGACAGCGCACGGTGTGCGCATGATTGCCCGGCTACAGTATCGCCGCAGCCGTTGCCACTGCTCCTGTCCGCCGCGTATCGTACTATCCTCCCTCGCCCATGCCACTGCTGCAACGGATATCGATTGTTGTCCTCCGCCGCGCGCTCGCGTTTGTGCGTTTGCGTACACATAATAAACAATCAGGTGACGTAAGCGTTGCGCTGTGATGGCGTCTTGGTGTCGGTTTTTAGAGCGGCTTACCTACGCTGTCGCGCGGGAGGGAACACGAGAGGAGAGGACGCACCGTACACCGTAAACCGTAATTTGTTATACAGGTGGAAAGCGTAATTTTTTTTTCTTTTTCCATATTCTTTTTGAGATTCCGAGCGGAGCGAGGAACACTCGTGCGGCTGTTCCGCAAAGCGGTTTTGTTATTCGTTCATATTATCTGTTTATTTTTCCGGTTAGCAAAACGGCTCCGAAACGTTCACCGCACTGCACAGACGGACCTCGGCTGCGGTATAACAGTGCTAATTACAAACTAAAACGCGGGAGATTTACTTTTACGTACCTTTAATTAGTTTATTGTGTTTGTCGTCAACACGCGCGATAGCTGAAGACGAATTTTTTTTTTTATATTTTTTAAGTTCGGTTAGGCGTTAATTCGAGTACGTGTAATAAACGGAAAACAAGTCTCGCGGATTTGAAAAAAAAAAAAGAAAAAATGTCAGACAACAGGCGCTGAACGATATTATGCCACTCGCGGTTCACCTGCCTTATAAAAGACGCGCGTGTTCAATCTCGCGGCACGTTATTCGAAAAATATTCCCGACAGTTTTCCTACTACGGGAGGAGGGGGGGGAATCGATAAAAACCGTAAAAAAAAAAAAATAACAACGAAAACCCGCGGTTTTGAGCGAAAGCCACACGAGACACGCAGAGATCCGCGAACAATTTTTAACACGTTACATTGCTGGACGTAAACGGGATAGTAAAAACTTTGAAATCTAAACGTTTCGCGCATCATCGGTCCCTCTAAACACTAGAATCGCGGACTTTTTTTTTTACATTTCTCTTGATTACACGCACGGAAAATAACCACTTCGATTAGTCGAACCAGTTAAAACACTAGCGAACTTTACTCGGAATCGGGGGTTCTTTTTTCTCCGCGGTATTTAAGCAAAACTACTGAATTCCCCGGTACGTTAATTGTTATAGTATCGAATTGTACCCTTTACTTTTGCCGACCGTCCCACCGACACGCGAAAGCGAAATGTATACACGGGGAAACGGAGACGTGTCCGTCTGTTATTCATTCCGCGCGCATTTACCGATTAAAGGCCATCAATATAATCTCGCGCGCGGTTTTTATTCTTCTCCGATTTCCAAAACGGATACAGTTTCGCGACGGTACGTGATTTATCGTTCGCGGGGACGTATGTACGCGAAAAGAAAAAAAAAAAACAAAGAACATTTCCGACGGACTATTTCGCGATTAGTATGCGGCGAACGCGACACGGAGAACAGGCATATCGCATTTACTGTAATGATATACGTGATTAGAAATTCGCGTTGGCCGCTATGTACCGTGTTTTATCCGGACGTCGCGTACGGATATTCAGACCGGTTCGGAATGAACAGTAATGATAACAATAACAACGATGAAAAAAAAAAAAAAAAAAAAAAAAAAAAAAAAAAAAAAAAACATTAAAACACCGCGGTAGTATATTTTGTGCGCGTTAAAAAAATTCCACGCGTCCCACTGACCTATACGGGCGCGTTAATGAAGTATCACTTTATTGTACGCCGCGGGTGGCGGGTACGAGCCGGACACAAATAAGGACGGTGATGCGATGCACGCGATAATCGTTAATTAACCGAACCGGCTCTTTTTTTTTTTTTTTTTTATAATTTTTTCCATAACAGACGCGACAATAAAACAATATGCGCCCGTTACATCACCGTAGTCAGCGTAATCCTACGATATCGGGTGGGGCTCGCCAAAGGCCGGAGCCTTTCCCACCTTCCCCCCCCCCGAAAAATCCTTGATGAATGGGAGCAGGACGCGAATTTTAAATACTTTGGTTTCTTCGTTTATTATTTTTATAAATATTTAGCGACGCTTTCAATTTTATGCTGTTTAGATAATTTATTTTGCTATTTGAATAGTTTGCGTTCATTTGTGATCAAAAATGCAGATGTTTTTTTTTAAATTTCCAACTCGTTATAGTCTATGAAGCTGATCTACAGCCAAGGACTGATAGTGAAAGTGGCCGAGTTATACAACTTTATGTGAACAAAAAGTTATAAAACTCAATTTTTATAGATTTCCACTAATGGGCTATTCTTAATAACAGTAAAATTTCACTTGATTTCAAGTGAATCTTGTGTATTTTTTTGCAATCTTTAAGAAAAAAACTATGTACGACCTCGTAACTTTCGAACTCCGATGGGTAAATGCGATTTAATTGAAAGTATCGCTAGTTCCCTCCTATGTTATTTAAATGGTAAAAATAAACACTACTATGTGTATTGGTTGTAATTTGTAATGCTTTTATTAGCATGTTCCGGAGAGACGGGGTATAGTTTCCGAATTATCCCGAAGGTTTTCGAGCTATTTATAGGCGTTTTAAATTTTTTTTTTTTTTAATTTTACGTGCACATTATATTTTCGGCTTCGTCAAAATGTCTGAACGAATTCCATACAAATCCCACGTGACGCACCAACCACAGATTCGAAACGTTACGAGATGCAAGTAGAAGAACGTCCGACTGCGGACGTTTCGCACTAAAAACACGGCGGCCGTCAAACGGGCCGTCCGTCCGGTCTCCCGTTTGATTTATACGCGCGGGTACTTCTAATTATCGCGTTGACGAAATAATTTATGGAAAAAAATAGAATTTTTTTCTATTATTATTATTATTATTGATTTTTTTTTTTTTCCCCCGGAAAATCGAGGACCAATGTCGTCGTGTCGGTCGTGTTTCCATTTGTTTATATTTTTTCGTCCCGTCCGAACCGCATTGCGCGATTGGCCGCGGCCGATATAATAATATTATTATTATTATTATCATTATCATCGCATGTGCGACGACTAGACCTCTTGGCAAAACGAATCGTCGTTTGAGGCCGCAGCGCCGAGAACGCGCATACAATAATACCGTGTCCTCGGCCGCGCGCGTCGGACACTAACGCAGAATAACACAACGGCGTATCAAAGCGTGCAGTCTTACAGCGTAGGGACAGCGCCGTCCGACCACGGCGCGGGTACGACCGGGCGCGTAATAATAATAATAATAATAATAATAACGACGACGATAACGATAATAACAACAATAATATTATCTACGAGTAACGAGTTTCAAAACCGCGGCGGTTTGACGCGTACGTTCGCGGTTCTCACGTGTTATTGTGCACGACGGTAATAATAATAATAATAGCAATAATAGCAATAATAGCAATAACGATAATAATAACAATGATAATATTATTATTATTATTATTATTATGTTTATCGGAGGCCCCCGCGGGAGGTTCGTTCAACCGTCCGCCCGACGAGACGGACAATGCCGGCGGTTTCCACTCCGGGTTCGCCGCGAATCCGCGGGGCCGCCGTCGCATTATTATTCGCGTGTACGAAGAAAATAACGAAGCGTCACGACAACAAGAGGCGATTCGGGATTCGCACAGGACCGCCGGCGACACGACGGCGCATTGTCTTGTACCGAAATAATGACGGCAGACGTGACCGATGATGCAACGCGTTCAGAATGCGCTCTCCTCCTGCGCGATGCACTGCTGCGCGCGTACCGCAAGACCGCTCGACGCGCGCGCCCGGCACCTGTTTAAAATAACAAACCCCTCCCCGACCTCCCCATCGCGCGCACTCACCTAATCTGCGATTGGACGTGACCGTTTGACCTTTGCAGTATGGGACTCGACGTGGTCATGGTGTTGTCGCCAAATATTTCCAACGACTTGGGTGGCGACGGTATCACGCACGGTTTTTCCGATTCGAAAAAGCTCACTCGGACTCTGGTGGACGCGACGGCTCTGCAAACCAGAAAAAAAAAAAAAAAAATCAAAATCAAAAATCGTACATTCCCGCGAGTGTTAGAGTTTTAAAGGACGGGCGTGAAATCCGAACATCCGGATTCGAATCGAATTCTCATCCGGATCTTTTGAATTATCCGGATTCGCCCATCATCGCTGTATAGTACCTAGAGCGGAGTGCGTAAAGGAGGCGCTGGCCGCCCGACGATTTTCGACAATTACCGCGTATTATTACGATATGTTATTACGAACGTTTGACCTATTTGCGTCTCTAATTATAACTCCAGGCGTGCGCGCTTCACTCCAGATGACGTCCGGAGGAAACGCGAAAATAAACATGGGTTTCGATAAAAAGAGAGGGGGAAAAAAAAAATCCCGAACCGATGGACGGTTTCCAAATTGGCCGGGGCCCAAGAACATTTTACGAATGCGCCTATCCCCAAGGTCTCCGGAGCAGAACGACGACGACGGAGCGAATCGCCGTCGTCGCCACATGGCCTCCGCGGCGAAGACGAAGACGAAGACGGCGGCGGCGGCGCGGTCCGCGGGCGTCCGTATCGACAAGACTCGACACCGTAGCCGTCGGTTTTTACGCGAAATAATTATTGTTGCCTGCCGCGCACCCGTGCAATCTCGTTCGGTCGCGTCCGCCGCCCGACAAATTGCGTATTGGGGCGCGTGTCGCGTTCGGGGCGGTGCAATACGTTTTCGCACTGGACGTAATAATAGTTGGCGCCAAACGACACTGTTTTTCGTCGACGCCGCGGGACGGGCGCGGTCGAATGCCCGCTGGCCGCACAATATTCGGCAGCGGCGGCGTGGGACGACGCGCCTATTAATAATTTACATACGTAGGTAACGATATTGTCGGGCCGATCGTCATCGTTTTTTTTTTTTTCGAGTGGTGGTTTTATTGTATACACGGGATAGAGAGAGAGAGAGAGTGAGAGAGATAGACAGAGGTTAACAACGATTATTAACGTTGTGATATTAATATTATCACTATAATATATACGCGCGAACAATAATAGGTCGGGCGCACCGCAGTAAAATAATAACCTACCTGCAGCCTATACAAACACACACACACACACACACACACATTATAGTAATAATAAACGCCGAGGCTGATTGGCCTAAGAATTTGACCTTGTCGACTATTTCGTTACGCGCGGCCGCGGGCGGGGCGACGGGGTACGCGCGCAAAGTTGTAGGGGGAAAAGTGAAGCAGAAAAAAAAAAAAACCCGCTGCCCACCGGCCACAATACCGGACCGGCCGGCCGTGCGTCGTTTACGCGCCAAAATTCGATCTAATTTAATATCGCGGCGTCTCGTGTAGGATATCTGGTAACGGGTGGGAGGGGGTAGGGGGGAGGGGGAGAGATCGCGACCGGACCGAATGTTATTATCATATCGTATACGATCGGCTGCGAACTCCGCGAAACGCGCGCGCGGTGAAAGTTTACAAAACGTTACCATTTACGGGACTTTTGCTTTCCGCGGTTTCGCGCGACCGAAATGGCGGCGGCGGCGGCGGCAGCAGCGGCCGCCGTTATAATAACGGGGTCGAGGGACGCGAAACCGGTCGGACCGCCGCCGATGACATCATAATACGATCGTTATTGTTGTTGCTGTTGTTATTACTGTTATTGCGCGGCGGCGCGGTGGGATTCGCCGGTAGAGACCCAACACCGTCCGTTATTCTCGGGGCGCGGATAAAATATCATCGATGAAAAAAAAAAAAAAAAAAAAAAAACAGGTAATAACGAACGTTTTCAACAACTGTATGAGACGTACACCATCCGGCCACACTCACCTCGACTTGTCGCGACGGTTTTCCGGGTGGCGGCGCTTTTATCCCCCGGTATCGATTCGACGGAGGATCGTGGGCGTAACCGCGGACCGCGACGATTTACTTCAAACGGAACGCGCGCGCGACGATTTTCACCGTGCGCACAATAATAATTACATACAGACGACGGTAATATTTGTCTGTTAACGCGCGCGCGCGCGACGACCGGGAACTCGGATTGTACGCGACGGCCGAATGTTATTGTTGTTGTTGTTGATGTTTTCGGCGGGTAACGGCACCACGGTAGGACGTACAATACGCGCGGGCGGCGTACGCACACAAAACGGCGGTACGGCGTCACTGGAGTGATTGTCGATAGGGACCGGGGCCACGGGAGCGGCCGCCGGAGGATTCGACTGTGGCCGCCGCCGCCGCCGACTCGCAGTGCTACCACCCGGCCGGGCGCTGTATTATCCGCACCGGTCGCCGAACGCGTTTCGTTTTCGTATTCCGTGTGCGTAATACGATTTATGACGGCCGGCCCGATACGATTGTGTTATCGTGACGGCGGCGTGATCCCGGGAAAACGGACGCGCCGCGTGCGACGCGGAAAAGCCGATCGTCCGGGAGAACGCGCGATAGCCGTGTGTTACTGTCGCTCTCGCGTCGCCCTGTTGCGTTTTTCCGCCGGGTCGCGCGTTACGCAACAACATTAACAATAATAATATATTGTTATCACGCGGACCGGACCGCCGTACACCTGTACGTATGCATCGAAATTCCGATCGATGGAGAGTTTCGCCGACCGCCGTACGCACACAATGGGCGCCGCGCGGTGCGCAGATCTGCCGCCTTTATACGCGCGCGATGGGCTTATTTATCGTGTAACCGTATACCGTGCGGTGTGTAAACACCGCGGCGCGGTTAATACCTTCATGGGTCTTTTCAGAGATTACGAGTACTTGATAGAAAAAAAAAAAAAAAACCACACAGAAACGTGGTTTATGTTGTTTTATAGAGTGCGTGCATAGGAATTCGATAAATATTCGTTAGTCAGTGTTGGTTGGTCGGTACGGTATCGATTCACCAGGCTTGAGAGTATTAATTTTTTAAAAAAAAAACAATCAACTGTGAAAATCATTGTACGTTACCGTTCAAAGGTATAGAAACGCTCGAACATCATTTGTGTGGCGGTTGGGCGTGCGGCGTTTGAATTGCCGACTTTCTCCGTATAATCAAACTTAAAAGCGGAACATCTCGTCCACGGGTCGATGAAAATATTAAACATTTCGAATAGCGAAGTGCGTTCAAATTAAATATTCCGCGAAAAATTTACTTGTCGAGGGCCAACGAGTGTGTCTCATCGAGGATAGTTCACTCTGCGTCATATATTCGTATACAATAAGACTTATTGAATAAGCGAACGTCCGTTGAATGTTGTCAACGAAATACGCATTCACGTGAAAACAGATGGATGAGTAAATTTCATTGAAATAAATTAGCCCGATTGGCCATTTCATTTCATATATTATAATATTACCGCACAACAGATGGGTACTGTGCGTAGTTTCGGTTGGCAAATAATTTATACGGCGGACCTTTATAGGTATCGGGTATTACAAATTGATTAATGAAAAATGTATCGTATCGTATTTATTTTTAATGAGTCTATACGGCCGGTACAACTACCTGTACAGTTATCACGTCTCAATACGATATTATAATTACACACGAAACCGTGAACGAAAATAACAAGTATAGTGATTTTGATAAATCAATATTTTAATTAGCGTAATGACAGTTAACAGTTCGATTTGTACGGGTACACACACCACTTTTCATTCATTCATCGTTATACAACTACCATAATAATTTGCCGGTCTGTAACACAACGTCATAATGTTATCGAATATTTACTTTTAACGCATTCGACGGGCATTGCTTTTATGTAGCAGTAATATGAACAATATCGTATCACAGCCAATACGGCTACGGCAGTAATATTTTCAACGGTATCAATAAAGAAGACATTAGACTGCCACGCGTCGCGGCGGTACACACTGTCGACTTACACCAGATTTTCGGATGTATACCGTAGGTGCTGCTAGCTGGTATAACAGTGAAAACGCCATTACAAGTGTCCGTCAACGTGTTAACAAACGCCGACAATTGTTGATATTTTACGAAATTTTCAGTGGTCGGTTGAAATTCGTTACTTTATTGTTACACTCTGTATATATATATTTATTATAATATTAAAACGGAAATTATAAAATAATACGTTGACAGGGGGGGGCACGAGGGTCGATCCACTGTGAAAATTATAATTATATAATTCGATTTTAAATTCCATCAAGACGAAATTGTTTTCAATTATATTTATAAAAATATAACCGTAGCTCCGTAATATTATTACGTTGTTTTTTTTACAATATTGTGCTTTTTGGGGAAAATAAATTTAAAAAAAAAGAAAAGACGGACATATTTCACACGTGGGTGTAGCCACTGTTGTAAGTGGGAAGTTGGGTAGGTAGGATACCGACGGAAATTTAATGTATATCTGTAGGCAACGATAAACCATTGCTAACGAATAAACGATTCTGAGCGGAGTTCAGTTGATAGTTTTGCTTTTTCAACAATATATATGTCATATTATGGTAAAACGATTATTAATGTGCGTTTCCATGACAACAATGATTGTTTAAAAAAGATTATTAAAACAATAAAAACTTAATAATAACGAAAAATAAATAAAAACGGTTGCCGATGACAACCTTATTTTTAATCTAATGAACCAAGTGTTGCTTATTATCTCGAATATTTAAGAGAATTTCAAAAAATGACTTTAAAGTACCAGCCAGAGAATATTTTCTTTCAGAAAATATGCTATATTTGATAATCGGAGTAAGTTTTCTGGTGGAAAAAGTGTTCACATCAAAAAAATAAAATAAACATTATTGTAAAACTATAAATTCCTCGTTCCACTTGGAATCTAAAAGGTAGAATATCCGAGGGGAGATCGTACGAGGAATGGCGAGAATATTTCCTTGGAAGAGAGGGCTGCCGCCTTTCTTCTTCTCTCTCGGTGTTGTCATCTCTATATTCAAAAATCACATGTATTACATACGCCACTGTATTTCGATGCAATGCCCGACTATCGTTTTAAACTATATACACCGAACAAATTTGAAATATAATACGAACGTGTTTGGAATATTTTACGAAAATCTAAGTGTATACAAGTTTGTGATGTTAAGATCGCTCGGCAATGCGTGCAGGCATTTATATAAAAAAAGCTGTTGTTATGAAATGTTTACGAAACAAAACTGCTTAGGGTAGTGTCTGGAATTCGTCCTCGTTTCATTTTACAAACAAATGATGTACAGTGAAGTATAATGTTTTACTAATTTACAATGTTTGCATTATAAAGGGGGGTAAAACTATTAAGAGTACTGCGCTGCGTATTATTATATAGATTTAAATATTTAAATTCATATTTATTTTTACGGCACATTATTGTATACTGCAATGTTATAATATTTTAGTGTTTTATACTTTACTCGAGATATTTCGTATCTATACAAAACACAATAAAAATAAATAACTTAACGATAATGTATTATAGCTGTTATTAAAATCATACGAAAATATAGCTAATAAAAAGTTTCAATGTGATTACCTAATGTGTACCGGTATTTTTACGAGAAATTATGTAGACAAATTAACACCTATTAATTATTAATAATAATTAAATTAATTTTTTAATGGACATTAGGTTTACAAGTTACGCATGGAATATCAAAAGAATATAATTTTTTAATGTTTTTCTTGTATTTTTTGGAATTGTTTGCGTATATTATTAAATTCTTTTAGAATAATCTATTTATCTTTTCCGGTTTTGTTAACTTTACATTGCCAGCTATTCGAGGCCTCGTATACAATTTCACATTGCAGTCAAATTTTCGATAAAATACTTATTTTTTTTCCCAAAAATGGCATATCAAAAAACTTTTTGTAATCATATATTCTCAAGCATTAAAAATTGTTCTTATTTCATGCACATTTATTTTTGATGATGAAATCACCACCCACTTAATTTTCAAATAGCAACCTGTAATAAAAATTCCATACATATATGAAATTTTAGTTGAAATAAACATTTTGGTATTGAAATCTTTAAGGACAAAATAAAACATCAGAATTAATGATTCCAACATTTCTTATTTAAGTCATCTTTTGAAAAATAACTAATAATAAATAACCTTAGTAAAAATAATTTCATGGGAAATTTGATTGAAATACAAAATTCGGAAGACTGTATGTATGAGAAATTTTTAGTCCAAAATTTACATGTATTTATATTTAGTTATTAAAATTGCCATAATACGCCGATATGCGGGCTCTCGAAACGAAAACTGTCGTAACTCACTTTTTACAAAAGTTTAAGAGGATTTGAAAACAAAATTAAACTAATTCTGTATTTGTTTAAATTAAAATGTCTATTTATAACTCTTAGTAATACTCTTTAAATCTCTTCATTAGTAATTTCAGACGAGTTATGACAATTTTAGTTGGGTAGTCGGTGTAATCTTTGAAGTCAACGACGGTTCGTGATGGTAAAAAAAAATATTGAATAATTACTCTGCATAATTTATAGAATAATTATAAATTAACTGAATAAACTAATAAGGAATAATATTATAATTATAATGACGGGAAGGGTAAAATTATAACGCCCTCTTAGACTTTGTCCAATATTATATACTTAATTGAATCGAAATAAAGATTAATTAGTTTAAATTAATTTAGTTTTATTTTGGGGGGAAAATAAGTTGTTTACGTTCTATGGTACTTCTTACACACAGTAATTAGTTAAATAGTTAATACACAGTGTGTACATTGTATTTTCAAGTGGCGTATACAATTTGTGCGTGGGTTTATACACATATCATATACGCATATTACATATTAAACACTGTTTTTAATTAAAAACACGCGGTTGTTGGAATATATAATTTCGCGTATAATTTCACACGATCAAAAGAAAAAAAAAAATGCATAAAAACAAATTTTAGACTAATAATATCGAGTAAATAAATCGAACAACCATCAGAAATAATATTAATCGCGTTCGTGCGTAGGTGCGTCTTGTTTCTCGTTTAGCATCGTCGCGTCTTTTTGGACGCGTAAAGGTTATTTATGAGTTAGTTATGATGGCTTTTGGTTTTTTTTTTTTATTCAACAATATTGTTTACGAATTAATGATGTAAATATTTGTTTCGCTAATAATTTCCCTTGCCAAAATATTTCCAAGTCCATTCGCGAGTGAATAAAATCATTAATAAAAAAAAAAAAAAAGCTTTTCCGTATTTATAGTACTATAATACTACTAGTATATTATAATAATTGTATGAGGGTTATTTTTTTTTTCAATAGATTTTAAAACGTTAACGAATATTTTTAATTAGTTTATATCAGAGGATTAGGGGGGGAGGGAGAGGAATTGAGTAATTTATGGTAAAAATCCCCCGAGACGATTAAATAATATACGTTATTATATGTTTCGTTATTTCCCCTCCGTTTTATAACGCGTACAAGAAACGTTCCTGTGTACAATAATATTTTATAATCACGTATACTGTATACGATTTAAAGTAATTATTCTTTATTAAGATTCTTGTTTGAAAATCAAATAAGTCACGCCTTTTTGAAATCAATCTTTATTATACCGATTCGCGTGATTCGTGATTGATTAACGATTCCCGTGTATACCTACGTGTAGGTACTTACAATATCGCCGTTGTATATTCGATTTATCAATATTAATATCGATAATAATAGATATGCGGAAACGGTATAGTATTTGTTTGAAAACTTACGCGTCCGCGTCATCAATGTCGGCCAGATCCAGTATTTCTTCTTGGACGGGCGGGCTGTCGTATATCAACGTTTCGACCATAGATCCTTTTGAACTGCCGAACGAAACTCTGAAAACGAGTATTTATACATGATTATAGTTTTTGTAATCTCTACGCTCTCTATGATATTATTAGTCGAAACAAAAAAATAAACAAACATAGATAACGCGCCGTTGCTCAATCTTTGTATATTATTGTTATCGTTATTATTTTATTAGCGTAAAACGAACGGCGCCGGCGTAAACAAACAGAGACCCCCCCCCCCCGTAACTCGTATATTTTTCTGTGTCATGCAGGCGTAGGTGTGAAAATATTTATACGAATATAAATAAATACTATAATACAATAAAACGAGAAATAATAATAATGTTTATTAAACTAAACCAGAACGCCCGGGCGTGGTTGGTTATTTGCGACCGAATTTCCTTATCTTGACCAGGTCACGGCGCGCTTTTCGTGATCAACAGCAATAATATATTAGGCAGGTAAACCGAGTATAATATATAGTAGGCACGCGCATCGCCCCAAGGAACTGTCGTTCTCGGGGGAGGACACATACATACATAGTTCCAGCGTTAAATACCGCTGTCAACTTCAGATACCTTCTCTCCTATATATGAAAATGCGTTTCCATTTACTTTCGGGAAGCCAGCATATTCGTACGGAACAGTAATACCCGGTACAATTTAAATTTTTTAAACCTGAATAATGGACACAATCGGAAACGGCATGATACGCAACTACGACACGTTTCTCCGTTTCAGGTTTGGCCGTTCCGTGGTGCGATGTCGTTATAGATAATGCTAGTCTAATCTAATACGCGTCTTTACTTTTTACGTAGCTGTTTTTTTTTTCGATTTGTTTTAAACAAAAGAAATTGTATAATATTTTGCGCTCTCCGTGTAAACGATATAGGTACGCGGAATAAGTACGCCGACGTTCAAATGTACCTATTATACAATATTATTATTATTATTGGTACACGAACGGAAGAGAATGTTCTCGCTTCGTGCGTGTTTTTTTAACAACGCTAATGTAAAAAATATATATATATATTAATGATCCATTCTCACGATAGACGGCAGTATCTTATTATACGAGGATTACGTATTGTAAGAAATCTGTCAATTGGACGTTACTGTAGAGAACGCGTTTCTAAAAATATAACTCCCTCCTCGTGTCAATGTCATAGAAAATCTCCAAGGAAAATGTCGGTTATTATATAGACGCTAGAGGTCGGTCCGGTCCTATCGAAACGAGATCGTACCAGAGCAGATAATTAAAACAATTTGTTTGACCGGACCACACCTATTGGTTTAATATATTTTTCATGTTATTTAAACCAAGCTCACGAAATTTTTTAAAGTTCGGATCAGGTCAGGCCGGATTACACATAAAAAAAAAAAAAAAACCAACCCGGATCAGGAAAAATATGGTTGTTTAGAACCTAATATTTACTAATCGTATTTACAAATTTTTTAAATCCATAAAAACCAAAATACTATAATATTATTTTTATAATTTGTTGTAATTCAGCAAAAAAAAACTGGACCATGCCAGTGATATTAAAACCGTTATCATTGGACCAAACCCAACCCATAATACGCATGATTATCCCAGACCCGAACCTAAACCAAGAATATACAAACTATTTCGATCGGACCTGACCAAACCCGGATTCCAGTCCGGTCTGACCTCTAATAGATGCAATAAATTAGTATACCTAATTGAAAAAATTAATTTTTTTCAAACTTTTCGATGTTAATACAGTATAATTTCGATGTAACGTAGTCACCGAAGGGACCGGAAATAATGACCGCTATTTATAGATGACCTATAGAGGCATAATACTTGACGGGACCAAAAAAATGATCGTTACATACAGGTGACCGTTAACGGAAGTTTTACTGTAAATATTTTTGTCGTTTACTGAAATAAACATAATTTTACTATAGTGGTACCTATGTCGTACAGACTCGACACTTTTTATAGCTGATTTTCATAAAGGTACCAGCTGTTACGTTATTAATAAGTAACTGCATTGCATAAACTGAAAGCTAATTTTTAAAAAGTTTATCTGAATCGTCTTTGACTACCATAATATAATGTTATTTTGTATTCTTTATTCAAGTGCACTACTATTATAATAAATAGGTACACGCATTAATATTATTAAAGAACCAAGACAACCATCTAGAACTTATAATACATGCGGTCGTGTTGAATTCTAAACCAGTGGTCTGCGGTGTAGCATAATACTCAGGCGTAACCTAAGTATACTTTATAGTATAGAACATAATATGCATTCGATTAATTTAAACTTTCTTAATAGTTGTGCGTTAGAAAATAAAAATACAGGTATACCTACGAACGAATTATTGTTGTGCAGCACATTACCATAAGAATATGGATGTAAGCGTTAGACAAATACATATTATGATCGACAATCAATGTTTAAAAAAATTATATTCATAAAGTTATATTGTCATAGTGTTTTTTAAATGCTAATTCGTGGGCAGAATGATACGTCGAAATAACACTGATGTATAATAATATATATATTTATATTCGTACCTCTATTATCGATACAATGCACAACCTTC
This sequence comes from Cinara cedri, assembly GCA_902439185.1. Taxonomy (NCBI): domain Eukaryota; kingdom Metazoa; phylum Arthropoda; class Insecta; order Hemiptera; family Aphididae; genus Cinara; species Cinara cedri. Next base: position 117,658 of record CABPRJ010000968.1, on the reverse strand, counting down.
GAAGATTTTATTTATTTTTTTATTGATGTCATACTACTACTAATTGATGATTTTTACGGCGCGAAATACTGTTTTTTTTTTTTCAAATAATAAATCATGTTATTCGAATTGAAATATAACCGCTTTCAAGAAAAGCCTGCAAGTTTTAGGTAACCATACCTAATATAATTACAGAAAGAAAAAAAAAACGATTTCTATTATGTTCCGGAAACGTATGATTGACGTTTCGTGAAGGAAACCATCACCGAGACAGAGTTTTTTTCTCGTTTATTTGTATAGGTAGTTAACTTTTTAGTTAAAACACGACAAAAATCAAATTTTATAGTTAAATATAATGTTGTTCGTAATAAAAATGGCTCTCGATGAGAAATATTTAATTTTCATTAACTGGTTATTGAAAAACTTAAATATGTAAAATATGAGTAGGTATCGTAGTTATTGAAAAATTTCAATTGAATTTTTTGAATTTAAACTAATATTAGTGCGTTATTCAAAGGAAAATATTATTATATTTTAACCAAATGTAATAATTATTATTATATAGGTATAATAATAGTATATTTATAGTTAGAATTTTTAAAAAAAACTTAAAAAACTGTAGGTGTAAGAGTATGAAAGTCTTTAATGTTATGTCATAGTATAAAAACGTTTTAAATTGAAAAAGCGGGAAGGATAAGGTTCGGTAAACGTTAAAAATTTTATTATCGTAAAAAATGAAAGTATTCGAAAATAATATTATCATTAATACTCGCATAAATTTGAATGCATTATTGTAATTTTAATATCAAACGTTTACGACGTACTAAAAAATATTCACGTATGGAGTTCTATGTGGGAGAACTAATAATAATAATCGATTAATAATTTATTTACTCAAATATCGTATATACTCCTCGGGCAACTTAATAATAATAACATGTTGAAATTTTTATAGTATAGTAACAATTTATGTCGATAGGATCAAAGAATCTGTGTTATTCAATGTGTTGATCATATAACACCGCTGCGAGATTGGATTTTGCGAATATATTAACCGCGTATGAATAAATTACTGTAATTATTAGACAATAAAAATTAAAAATTAACCTAAAATAAATACGAAATACTGATACAATATAGTACAGTTAATCTTAAAACGTATACTAATACAATATAAGTATTTTTAATATTATTTTTTTTCAGCGGAGAATTTTGTTTAAATTGTCCATGTGTCGTGTTTAGGGGGCGTAGGTAGGGCTGGTTTTGGTGGGAGCCAACCGTAATTTCGAAATTTATAAAGAAATTAAATTCATTTTTCAATTCTCGATCCATTCCTATTTGTTATTATATATAACTGATAAACAGAAACCCCAGCCCCCATAAATAATCTGTACCTAATCTGTTTTAGATCTTTTCACGTTATCGAATTATATTTTATAGTTGGTATATTTCAGTGAAACCGTAGGTAGTTGTATAATCCATAGATAAAAAAAAAAAAAAAAACGTATTCATATAAATTACGTAAAACAAAATATTAAAAATTTTGTTTAAGTGCAACACATGAAACGTGAATTTTTTCGGTAATGTGTTTAGTGTATAATTAATTTGTTTGGTTGGCAATTTTTGTATATAAGTATAATTAATTGCATAGTAGATGTGCATGCAGAAAGTACGTACTTTATTATTACGCTGATGCATAAATTGTTTTGTTGTGCATTTTTAAACGTTTCTTAGCAACGCCAGTCGACTAAAATGCACTTTCGGTTCATTCGATCACTGTTTATTATTATGTTTGGTGCAGTAGTTTTACTCGTACATTATTTTTTTGTGTTGAAAATTGACTCACATTTTAGTAATAACCTACTTTATTTTACCGCAAAATTCTACCTTAATATTATATTAAATTTCATTTTTAGACTATTGATTCAGAAAGAAACCATATTCAGTATGTATAGGTATTATACCTACTACCTAATATTATATATAAAACCTTCCATGTTGCATCCTGTTTTAAATATTTTTTTATTTCGTGCATGATGTATAAATAACGGATATACCTACTTAACCCTTTCATGGTCACGGTGGGTATTGCATGACCCATTATTTCTGTGACATTATAATTTTTCTTTAAATAGTTATAACGAACAAATGTTGTAATTATTGTGATATTTACTATTGTATAAATTCGGTGAACTACTCGTATATCTTCAATCTGGTATTTCTTGTGGAGACATAAAATTTGATCACTAAAATTCGAAACCCCAAAAGACACATCTTTGATACTAACATCACGCACAAACAAAATTGCATTCCGTTGATATCATTTGAGATGTCTGTATGGATGCACAAAGCCAACCTAACACCTTTCTACCGTAACAAAATGGTGAAATCCATATATTGAACAAAAATTTGTAATCAAATCACATTAATCTACGTATAAAATAACTCTATATGTTCCCGTGTTTGAGATCATTTGGTCTAGAGGGAGCCACTAAAAATGCCCATAAGTACTGGCAAATCTATGTAACAAATTGTACAAGTATGTACAATTTATATGTATAATTAAGTAACAGACACAATAGTGCAATAGTTTATATTTTCGTCGAAAATTCGACAAAAAAATTAGGTAATAATTATATCAAAATGTCTAGTATTTTTGGTCCCTCTAAAATTATCCTCGATATTTATTTTGTATTTGCTTTATACACATTGAAAAATACCTATAAGTATTATGTGGATAATACGAAATTATAAACATTATTATTTTCCAAACTGCGTGCGTGTAAGGTGAACTGTTCTATACAGACAGTAATTTCACGATTTTCGTACATAATATTATCTCATTCAATAACGTTTACCTACTCAGATATATAAAAAAATAAATATATTCAAATCATTTTACCGTCGGAATTTGTTTGTTTTTTTGTTTCTTTCAATTTTGTTTCTATTATATCTAAGTACTAAACATTTTTTAATTTTTTTTTTACAGAATATTATACAGGTATTCCAAATTTCATGTTATTATACAACTACACAAGTCATTTTTCAAAAAAAAAAATAACAACAAATATTTGGATGAATCTGTATAGCAAAAGCACATTTCCCCCCCCCCCTTGTGATTTTATCCAAAAAAAAATATAATCATTTACTTTTAAATACACTATAAGTAATATAAGTGGGTGTAGGTAATTTCCGACGTTATTGAATTCTCGTGCGCAACGTTTTATTGGTAAGTATTTCGCTCGGGTAAATAATTCGATAAGCATAATAATAATATATATAATTTTACGTTTCGCCGATCGGATTTGCTGTTTTCTGTAGTTCCAAGATTCCTTCCGGATATAGGGCGATGGTTCTAAAATAAAACCGACACGTTTATGCACGACGACGACGATGATGATGATGATGACGTAATTGCCATCGGCAGGCGTACGCGTGGGAAGAAACAGTTAAAAAAACCGCGACACAATAATATTGTTGCGCAACTCGAATCGGAGTTCATCTAAATGTACTTACGCGAAATAAAAATCGTCCTGCTATACGACAATGACGTATAGAATTATTATTAATTAAGATGCGTAGGTTTTTTTTTATTTGAAATAATAATAATATTAATAGGCTGCGCACCAAGAGAAAAATTAGCCTTTTTAATCGGCCAATGTCAAAGAAATAAATTTTCATCGCTTTGTTTCTGCGAATGACACATGCAGAACTTTTAAACTTTTAATGGGTTTTTTTTATTATTATTATTAAATCGTAAAAAAATATAAAAATATACGAAAGTTATTTATACGCAATCTCGTAAAATATAATATAGTTTGTTTTCAAAAGTGCGAAAATCAAATTTATTTGTTTATAATGTAATATAACGAGTTAGTTTAAAACAATACTTAATAAATGTTAAATTTTAAATATTAATCACTGATTATCGTCAAGTAATAATTTTTACCGTCGGAAAAGGAAATTACCGTTTTATCGAAGTTAATATAACATTATAAAATGGGTATAGTAATTGAATTAAAATATAATTACATAAATTTTGTAGATATGTTAGAAAAAAAAAAAGGATTACGATATATTGTATCTACTGTTACTAATATAACCTACTTGTGTTTATATTTGACGTCGTTTTTGGATTTCGATTTTGCGTGGTATTTTTCGTTTTACTTGAATGTTAAAATATAATATTTAGAATTTCATTATAAATTCCTCACATATATATTAAAAACTTACAATTTTAACTAAATGTATTTTTTTGTCGCTCCATATAAATTGTATTTCAGTTAAACGAATTGTATTTGAACGCGCGATTTTAATTGCAGCTCAAAGTTAAAAAAAAATAAACGCTTGAAATTTATTTTTCACCGTTTATGTTCAAGGGGGCAGAGATTATTTTCATTTTGAACATTTACCTCTTTATAAATGAATCTATCAATTACTCGTGTCGCAATCATCGATAATTTCAAGTTCTCGTATTACGAATTTTTAACATTTTTTACTACCCAAAAGTGTTTCTTGAGCCAAATAATAATAATAATAAAAAAAAATCATCATATAATATAATTAATAATTTAACTATATTTAGAATATTCAGAATATTCAGAAGTATACTGATGTATACGTTTTTACTTTATTCTAATGTTAATTCAATGATTTTATCATAAAATCATAAAAATAATATACATCAAAATTGTTGGCGAAAATGATAATAATCGACACAACCAAAGATATAATGATCGGTATTGTAAGCTCTTCTCTAATGAGAATAAGTTTAAATTCTCAAGTTATTAAGTAAACGTATGTCTAATCATATCACCAAAGTATCGCAAATAAAACATAAGCTATCATTCATAAATAATGAATATACTTGTATTCAAATTATTATTATACGAATAACATACGTGCGAAATACACGAGCGGTATCAGGTCAAGGTTTAATTTTTACAACATTTTTATAGACGCAATGAAAAAAAAAAATTGCCAAAAAATTTGAATACGTTGTTTATTTGAAGATACCTACTCGAAATTCGTAGACAGTTATATTATTAAGAATTTGTCATTTTTTAATATGTAATAAAAATGATATTACAATATAATATTTTTATAATATTTTTTTTATCACTCTCTCGTTTGACAGTATTACCCATATAAGTATAATTAATACAAATTGGCGTAGGCAAATAAATTCGCAATAAAATAACTGTACGTTTATCACAGGTGCTCTTTTTTTTTTTTTATTTAAATATTAATCGGTTTATTACCGTGCAGCGAGTCAATTTTTTTAATGGTAACCATATGTAATAATATATAGTATACACACATTTATAAACTTTATAGCTTTTTTTTTTTTTACCATGTGCGATATGCCAGCATTGCCTTTGTTTGGCCGTATATAGACAAGTGTTATTTGCCATCGTAACGCATAGGTACAGTAGTTTTATTATTTTTTTTTTTCGAAACGCATATTACTATATGTGCCCAATATAACTTTAAGATACACAAAATATAATATATTGGTTATTTTAACTATGTATATGTGAAGGGGTGGCCAGAAACTAGCGGCTTAATGTCGGGGTGTACCATGCTCGGTACCAATATATTTATATACTATGCAGCGAGAATAAGGCCGAAACACCTGTCAATATAATAAATTACAAACCGATAAAAAAAAAATGATGTATTGTCGTAAAGACTAAAGATATGATATACCCGACGAAAAAACTGCAGTTATCAAACTATAACTTTTATACCCATAACTTTTGTAGTTCTGAAACAAATTGTATACATTTTTACTCGATGATATCCATTTATTGAGCGTAAATTTGACTATTGAAACAGTGATAAGCAAAATGAATAAAATTCCAATATTATAATATATAACTGTAAACAATTTTTATTTTAATTGTAATAATATTATGTCAGTGTCATTATATTGATGGTATTATTTTACTTGGACTATAATTTAACGTTCTAAAACTATTATTATTTTTTAAACATTAGGTGAATATTTTATATAGTTTAAGGTTATTAGGTTACCTACATTGACTAACTCTATGTTTTGGTTAGACAAAATTATATAGTTAAATATTATATTTGCTTGCAGTCGAAAGTTGTTGATAAAATATTTTATTTATTTTTAAGATTACGAGTACAGCGTAGAAGCAGCTTATTATTTTTACTGCGTTGTGTTTTTTTTTTTTTTTTTATCATAAAACCCTTTTCTGGTTAGTAAAAATGTTCGAAATTATTCGCAAGGCACTTTAAAATGTACTTATTTTTCTTCCCGTGGTAATTTATTTGAAACAAAAAAACAGATTTTCAATAAAATTTAAAAATGAACGTCGATAAATCTGCAGTTTATTTTTGTTGTTTTCTAGGTCAAAAAGGAAAAAATAAATATGACTAATACCACTACGCTCGTTCAGAATTGTTCTTTATCATTGCTTTGAGTACATAAATTAAATTACCCTATAGGTATCCTATATAATTTTTCCAATTTCCCACTAACTACAGTGGATACAGTGGATTATTCATGGCGCAAAGTACGTCCGGCTTTTTACATATATTTATATATAATATTTCTAATTTTAGTTTTCTAAATTAAACCACGTTAATACGATTTTAACTAGTTTAAAATGATAAAATGATATAGTATTGTTAAAAAATCATAAGTTATTTATGACGTTTTGGTCACTATCTCTGTCTTATACATGACTTAGTGTGAGGCGCGCTGTATTATGAACCATGGTACACATTGTATTTTGCGCCAAATTTTGAAAGTCACATTTCTTGGCACTAAATTATTATCTGTGTTCCAAGTTATTCATTCAATATAATATAATACAGTTTTCTAATAAAAAAAAAAATATCATCGTTTAAAATATCTGGTCAATTATTCACGGTATTGAACTTTATTAGTTATTATTTATTAAGAACGTTTATGCGCGGTGTACACACAACAGTTGCATATTATGTGTGTCGGTTTTATTTTACTACTACAGCAATAACCGTAACCCTGGACCCATTTCTGTTTATTTAATTGAAGGGTAAAACATAGAGGGCGGCGGTCTAACGCCTAGGATAAATAATTGGTCTGCATACTCAAGGTCCGAATAGCATTAAATAAGAAATACTTGTCTAAGTAAACAAATTATTATTATTGATTGAAGTTATCTTTTTGTTCACGAAAATATCTAATAATAATACAGCAATGTAATTGGCGTATTGTAAAAATATATTCCGTCGAAAATTAAGAGTTCGTTTAGATTTCAATAAAATTTTCATATAATATATTCAAAAAATAAATAAAACAAATGTTGTTATTCTTTGGACAAAATAACTTTTATACGACAAAGTAAAAATGTATACAGTAACTTGATGCAAACAAATGTATGCTTTTACGCCAACATAAAAGCGCCCAGGGCCTTTTGAAATCCCCGGTTACCAAGGGGGTTGAATATTTTATATTCACTTAGTTTTCTCTCGATGGTATACAAAGAATTGTCAAAATGTAAACGTTTTATTATTATTATTATTTAAACAATATTACTGTTACTGACAATAAAGACTCGAGGAAAAAAAATCATAATACAAAAGTTTTAATAATACATTACGTAATGTTTTTAAAGGAAACCAAGCATATATTTTGTACAGGTAATAATATTATTAAACAAAATTACATTATTGTAATTTGGAACACAACATTTTCTTTGACGTCGTAGATGTATTCTATTTCAGGTGTAATCATGATGCCTAAAAAATGCTGAACAAATAGTTTATTTCTAAATTCGTAAGCTATGTACTAACTAGCTATATACCAGCTATGTACTAGCTATGTACTAGCTATGTAATAGGTTTTATTGTTTAACTATGTAATAAAGATACAAAAATGTCCTAATTAAATCGATATTTTATGAACGGTCAACAATTTTTATCGTTTCGAGAAAAATCAAACGAAATTTGTATAGACGTATCTTTATGTGTAAAATACCAAGTAAATATAGGTAACTATCGTAGACATATAATATTATCAAGTATAAAAATAATATTTTTACTAGGTACGAATAAAATTCGAGTTATACTTGTACAAACGAAAAAAGGGGTACTTCTATTATAGTCTCCTGAGGGTGAACGTAATAATTAAATTGTTGGTTGTTAAATTATGTTATTATTATTATTATCATCGTTGTTACTATTCAAATTAAAAATATACTCTATTATACTCGTATCATGGGCGTTCCGGGTGTTATTTTGTATTTTCTTCCCCCTTACAGGTACCTAGCTAGCCAATCGGAGAGTTTTTTTTCCCTTCGTCATGAACAAATTAAACGATTTTTTTTTACACAACGTATCTTATAGACTTAGTATAGAAACCACATTTTAAAATAATTTCCACGAACAATCCTGAAAGTACGAATTCGTTTTATTATTCACTCAAAAATGCTCCATTTAAAAAATCTATAAAACGAAACTGGTTGTTTTTTTTAAATTTAAAATAGAAAGTTTTTTTTATAAACGTGACACTCTATCAGTACAACGATTAAGATCTTTAAACTATGTAACTAAGTAGATACGTATGTTTGATTTTTATTAAATTATTATATATAAAACAAACCACCATTTTTTTTTATTCGTAAATTTGTAATAATTATCATTATAGTAAGTACTTGTATAAACTTTAAATAATTAAAAACTTTACATTTTTAAATTAAATTACAAAATATTAACATTTAGTTTTGAGTGAGACCACGTTCGTCAATAATGTTTTTACGAGGGTTTCGTGACAAGCATATAAAGGTCTCCATTCAGATCGGAGATAAGTCTATGCAATTATAGATCTAAAAAAAAATCCACGATTTCGAGTTTAAACGATTTAAAGTTTCCATAATATTTAATTCGTATACAGCTAACATATTATTATACTGTAGTTTAGACACAATTACTGGAAATAACGTTTTCGATATCACGATGTATAGTACAAAATAGTATATTATTAAGTTCTTTTTAGATACCTAGGTAATTGATTTATTATAGTAAAAAAATATGTAAACAATCGGTGCGAGTTGTCCATTCGTAAGTTCTGATGACGATTATTTTCTCGATTTCTCGGATCATATAAAATTATCTAATAAAAGATTACTACAACTCAGAAGTTGAAATTTACCTATATATTATAATTCAATGTAAAATTAAAAGCAAATATACATCTATACATTGAAACTATTAAAGCAGTATTGTATTTTTTGCAAATAAAATTCGTACCGCATGTAAATACATAGTTTTCCGCCAATTCCGACAATATCCCATGAGAGTCGAAATTGGTTACGCATAGTTTGTATTCTATTTAAATATTACAAACGAAATAGATTGTCTACATTGTCCTATACATATTATAAAGGCTAAATCACGTCAAAACTGCTGAACTGCTTCGGATGAAATTTCGCACGCAGATAGAATGCGTTCTGGTTTAACACATAAGGTACATTTTATCCCGAAATTGAGCCAAACTGGTGGCTGATACGGGGTATTTGGTATTTTTGAAATGAAAATCGAATCATTTTTGTTGATTAGTGGGATTACTTTGGCGACACGGATGAAAACAAAACCATTTATTATTATTTCATTCGGTTATTACGGACAAAAATGGGCTGGATGACTATAGGTCACCTATAATATAATATTATAAATTAATAAATAAATTGTGATGAAGTGAATTGGTTTATTTTTTTTTAATAAATAATATTATGTTTAGAACTCAGAAAATTTGGCATCGTATTATTATAACTAAAATTAAAACTACGTGCACGCGTCAACATATACACAGTGCACACTAAAAAAATTGACCAATATTTTTAATTAATGAAATAATTCCTAGTTTTATCCCCAAAATATATGCGTTCATATTTTTTGTTTTCACATGATATGATATTATAAATTGAGAGCACACCGTATAGAACTGTGTAATCCCACTATTAATTATTAGTAGAATTGTTAATATTAAAAGCCTACTCTAAATCTAATTAAGGTCATTGTAATCACGAAATTACCCAGGTATCGTATTAATCTAAAACGAGCGGTAAAATATTTATACGATTTTCAACAATTTATAATCTTGTATTTATATCGTCTACGGTTGTCTGCAGCAAATATTTAAATAAAACACATACATAATTATTACCTATATTTCAATAATTAATTATTAATTTGTTCATTTTGCTTTTTGAGTACAAACAAATGCATAGCAAAAACACCCAATTCAAAATGTGAACATTCGTACTAAAAGCCGTAAAGTATTATTATTTATTTTTTCAAACTGTACCTACACGAGTACATGGTTATTATATATTTTAACAAACAACTTTTCTCATTTTAACATTTCAATTTCTGATGAGATAATCGATTTAAACAAGTACGTTTCTTCGACTGAACTCTGTTAATTTATTATAAGATGTATACGTATACATTTGAATAATGATTCGAGTAAACCGTTTAATTACCATAACGTGCAGTCAAATTAAGCGCCAAGTAAATTTTGTTGAATTAAATAAATGAATTCTAACGCTGTACCCAACATATAAGAGTAAAATCGATTGTTTTATGAAAATATACGAGATACTATATACTTATAGTTTTGTACTGTAAACGCAGTATACTGCATTGAATACCTAATTCGTCGGTAATACCGTTCGCAACAGACTTAAACGATTTTAAACCCAATTTGAGATTTAAGTTTTTTATTTAATATATTATAAATTTGTTTTGAAACAAAGCGACAACAACGCGCGGTTACAGATTGTTAACATTTTGATCGTAACTGCATTATTATGAGAATGTAAAAACAATAGTAAATGCCAGTATTTTAAACTATTATTTGTTGTTTGCACAAGTACTTATAACCTGTATAGTGCGTATACATATACAGATTAAACGTCTATATTTTATCTTATACATAAATAGTTTATTTATTGTAGTTATTTAAAGTTTAAAGCAACATATACGACCAATAATAATAAACCGCCAGTCCACGATATTATACACTGCAGTCTACTAATTTATACGTTTATTATGGACAATGATGTTGAATAGGTACAGGTACCCGTATAATAATTGAAAAGTTTAGATAAACTAACATCGAGATTATAATATCACGAGTAATATACACGCAGTCAGAAATATAATATTTGTAAAAAATATATGTATCGTAAAAATTAACGGTTACAAAATTGTAAATAATTTTGTTAATAACGCCGAAAAGGTGGATTATATTTTACAAGCGCGTATCGTCTAATACAATTATTATTATATAATATAATAACAATATAACTGAAGTATTCAATTTTATTAATTTTTATCGCGAAAAAAATGCCATTTTAACTGCGGTATGCGTGGTATTACATGCATCGTAAATGTGTTCGCACTTTAGAAGGATATCATCTATCTACCTAAATGATAACAATAATAATACTAATAATAAGAGCAATAATAAACGTCCCGGTTAAGAGGTCGTCAAAGTGGCATTTGTCACCTCTGTCTTTCTATAACGGGTGGCAAAACGATAACGCGCAATACGCACGCAATGGCTTTTAAAATCGTTTTTAGCGAGATAAAACGCCAATTACTACGAAATGTGTAGACGAGGGAGACGTCGAGGAAGATGTCGACGTTGACGTTTTACGATTAGAGAATCCTTTAGAGAATTACGTAGAGACGACGTCGTATTCGATTCATTTTCGTTTTAAATAACCACGACTGTTTTTTTTTTTTAATAATCACCCGATATTTCAAAAATCCAAGACGAGGTTGTCCGGCGACGTATCCAGAATTTTGAAATTGCTGGGGGGGTCAAAGCCAAACAATTTAAAAAAAAAATACCCAACAGTTAACAAAAATAATTTGTTTTATTGTTACAAGTTTTTAGACCTAAATATTTAATAGTCTACTAATTTTATCACTGTAAACATGTATTGCTATGGCCACACTATCCAATTTCAACGGCCCCTTTATGCACCTTTATGCCCCCTTAAGTATATGATCTATGGTTTTACCACAGAATGTGCAGCTGCTGGTACCTGCAGCCTAAACCAGGTTAAAAAATAGCTATAACCATAAAATATCAACCGTTTTGATATGTGATAAAAACTGATTAAATAAAAAGTTGTTATCAAACAAATTGATAAGAATTAAGAGCACTAACAACCCGTAGTAAATTTTTCAAACGTATAAAATTAATTGTATAAATACGTAAAAACGTTGATATAGACAACAATATGGGAATGGCATTACAATCAACTGAACTCCGCTCAGAATCGTTTTTTCGTAAGCAATGGTTTATTGTTGATTACAGATGTACATTAAATTTCCGTCTATATCCTACCTTTCCAACTTTCCACCTACACCAGTGGCTGCACCCGTCCCCATTATCTTACCTTTTTTTTTTTTTCGTAAAACACGCACATATAAGTATAATTGCAGCAAATCGGACGCCACACCGGCGATTAGTGCGGAACTAAAAATAACAAATTGCGGAAATTTTTTCACTAAGCGCATACTAGTAATCGCACTTGCAACGACGTCGGAGTATTTTTATTCGTGCGAGGTATTTTATGTACCTGTTATGCTATTATTTTCGAATTGAATTGCGTGCTGTTTCGATTGCCGCCGTACAAGACTATAATATACAAAGGTGCAATTAATCGCGATATGTTCATCGTATATACATATACCTACCGCCGCAGTACACATACAATTGTACACGATTTTTTACACGGAACAATAAACGTTTTTTAAACGAGTGATGTTTTACACGCCGCACTCTTGTGCGATCACAAAGCGTCCATAAAATATTACAATGTACCCTATATAATTTTGTTTTATTTTTTTAATAATCTAATACATTTTCAGTATTTCGAGTTACGCACGCATACAAAACGGACCGTATCGGAGCGCGTCGGATGTAATGGCCAGGGACCCGAATCGGTTAAAACTTATTAGAACACACACGTGTTACAAAATATATTTTTCGCGGAGTTAAAAGCAGAACGGATGAAATATAAAAATTTAAAAAAAAAAAAAAACAGAGTAATTTTTATAATACATTATACGAAACAAAAGATGAGCGTTGTTTATCATATTATTTTAATATACACCGATGACGACATAATATTCTAATACGAGTACTCGTAATAATATTATATAGTGTGCGTGTATGTAAAAATTATCCGGTAAAATTCGTATGTGTGGGCGACAGACGGTATGATAGTATTATAGAGAATATTATATTATTACTATTATTTTTTTTTTTTATTCAAGGTCGTTGGGAATTTTACAAAGACGCTGTAACCGTAAACAGATTTTTCGTAAAATATTCTGTAGTACTTATACGGAGCGCGTGTCGACAGATTGACGGTTTAAAAATATGTTATTTACGTATAGATATATATACAACGACATAGATCGAAGGTAATAAATTCGTATTGTAACCGGTTGAATAGGTTAGGATAGGTTAGGCTAGGTGCTTGTCGTCGTCGGCATTGACGCATTTTTTTCACGCACAATTAAAAATAAAAATCAAATAACTGCGGATTCTCCACGTCGAAAACAATAATACACGTTTTGGATATCGAACATTATTGCAGTATAATGATCACCACCGCTGCAGTTTAGGTACTCTGCAGCATCCCGCCGTAATACGGTACGAAATATTATACTCATAATATACGACGTACGGTCGTAAAAATACTGACGGTCATAAAACAACGGTCGAAAAAAAACACATTTTGTGAAGTATACCTTATTAATTATAAAAATATAAAAACAATTGCGTTTTATGTACGCTTTCCTTTATTCGATTAACACGACAAGTGACATTACTATCTCACTATTCACGATAGAAAGCAAATGTAGGAGCGCTGTATAGTCGCAATTGATAACGGGGTTATGGGCATAGATGGGTGATAAGTATAAGACTGTGAATTTGTAGGAGAGTACATTTTTTTTAGCTGATTGTGAAACGTAACTTTCTAAGTACATAATTTGAATTATGTAGCAAACAGTTTACGAAACTTTTATTTTGCATTTTTTGATGTTTTAAATTTTTAAGTTCATTTTTTGGAAAAGTTATATTTTCCTTTTTAGTTCATTTTCCGGTATTTTAAATTAAATTCCGTCAATTAACATCGTTACACGCATATTTTTTTGTTTACATAGGCTGTACATACGTCAAATTTATATTTTACAACAAGTTGTATTATTATTTTTTTTAAAGAAATAATTTTTATTAAATAAATTTAATTTGTATCAGTAATATCATAATAAATATAAAAATTATTTTAAGTGCATTTTATATTGTATTTTTTGAGACTAAGTGCATATTTTATAGCATTTTATATGTATTTTTAAAGGTTTTTCAGTTCATTAAATTCACAGCCATAGTGATAAGAAATAATGCGACTAAATATGGATTGGAGCCTATAGACAGTAATAATTATCGAATTAATTATTTATGTTTTAGTTCCCGGTGTCAGCCCATTTGCGAAAGCGATAGAAATATAGCGTAGACGTACAAAGTTAATCGCCTCTGTACAATTGACGGATAATTTCGACTTAAGTCCCGGTATTCAAAAGTGGTACATATTAGGAATTCTGATCCCGGTCTATACTTCGAGGATGTAGAGATGACGTTCACCTAGACAAGTTTTTGTAATATATTCGCACTAATTTATTTATGTATAAACATAAATAAATTATAATGAATTAAAATGTGAAAATTAAAAAAAAAAACTATGTAAATTTGATTTTTAAAAGTTCGGATCCCGACATTAGTGAATTCCCGAATTTGAACTTAAACTGCAGATACCACACGATATTTCTCCGAAAGGGCAATCGTACAAAGGGCAGACAACGGCACAAAAGTAATATTTATAAATATTATTCGTTTATTTATTTTAGATTCTGAGTGGAGCGAGGAATGTATTGGTTTTACAACGATGTTTTTTTTTCTATGGACAACTTTTCTCCTAGCAATTTTTCTCAGATTTACAATGGTAGTACATTTTCTAGAAGAAAATCTCAGTGGAGAGGTACATTAGGGAGGTACTATAGGGAGGTCATTTTTTGATTGTCCTAGGATTTTTCCCCAGGAAATGGAAAAACCTAGAAAACCTAGGAAAAACGGGAAAATAAACACAATATTAAAAAAATATTTAATGCGTATGTAATTATTTTACTGTAATATGAAATATTATATATTTTTGACAAAGCAACACTATCAACCGAACTCCGCTCAGAATCGTTTTTTCGTTAGCAATGGTTTATCGTCGCTTATAGATATATATCATTAAATTTTCCCTCTTACTACCTTCCTAACTTTTCACCAATACAAGTCACTGCACCCGTCACCATTATCTTGGGACAGCTTTTTTTTTGTTTAAATCGACGTTTATTATAGTTTTTTTTAAATCGAATTCCCGGCGCTCTCAATTGTACAAAACGTTATAATTATTAATTTTTTTTTTTCATTAATTTTAATGTTATATGTCGTCCTACTGACCTTTTCAACGTGGCCGGTTTGTTGGCCGGCCGTTTGTCGCCACCGTGCGTGGCCGGCAGCACGTCGACGCTGGACGCGATGCTGTTGGCGCTGTCGTCCTTGACCATGCTGCGCCTGACGGGCACGGCGGGCAGGGCGCCGAATCCTTCGCGCTGCTGCAGTAGGGTTCCGTCCTGCACGCTGTTGAACGTGATGGACGGCGGACGGCTGAATCGTTGGTACGCGGTAGTGGTGGACACCGCCATCGACGACTTGTGTTCCAGCGTCAGCCGGCTGGGCACCGCGGGCGGTTTGTCGTTTACCGAGGGCGCCATGTACGACAGCATAATACAGTTCGCTGCAGTCATTCACCACCACCGTCGACGGGTAGCCGCGTACGGTCGTCGGAGACAGGAGTCACGTCGTCGTCTGCGAAACACGTTAAACAGAGAATTAAGGAAAAACGTATATATGTATTTTTTTTTTTTCTGAAGGTATTAAATACAAAATTCGATTAATCTATAGATAGATTTGTAAATGTGAAAACGGAAATCTTTGTCGCGCAGGTTTTCTGAACCTACTAGACCGACTTTTACGCGGTTTTTCGCAAAATTATCCGCGTTTTCCGGAGAAGATTTTAAACTATTCAAGTCCTCGATCTGATCAGCGGTGGAAGTAGTAGACCTAACCTAACGACGACCGGATCATCGCTGAGCGGCTAATAATAAACAGTTAAACAGTTTTAGACCGCGTCAGCAAGAGAAACTCGCTGCGAGTCCTAAGCCTGGGTTAAAATGGGAAGGAAAACGGAGATTAAAATATTATGCTTTTATTCGCCTGTAGTAACCTAACCTATAGCACAAAGATAGGCATTACAGCAAAGCCGGGCGGGACAACTAGTTATGCTATTGCTTACCGAATATATTAAATTCAAAAAATGTACGATGCAAGCAGACAAATAGTTCTTCTTCTCCTACGCCTTCGTCCTGACTATTCGGAGTCGGATAATATAGGAAAACAAATAAACATTGGGTTACGCAGGTATGCGTGAGAAAAACGCATACAGTCCAATAGTTCAATATTATTATGGTTGCGATGATTTAGCCGCTGTATTTACTGTTTACGGCAGATTTGGAAAATCATCGTCGGGCAATATAACAAAATCAAACGAACCATGAATGTCAATAATTACAAAACGTTGTTATAACAGATATTATTGGCCGGAGATGATGTTCGAAATCGAAACCGGTCTTACATATGCAAACACGACTAAAAACCATGTAGGTAGCTGTTCTCGACACGTTTAAGAAGTCGTCGCAGTGGCACCGCCGGCTTTGACTTGCTATGACGGACGATACAAAAAAAATCGCCTTAACCTAGTATGAAACATTTTGTAAACGACATTTTTAAGACCGTTTAGTCACGGTATTTCGAACTATTAATAATTAAAGGAACAAAATTAAATATTTATACATGGAAAATCGATCGTTTGTACCTTCGAAAACGAGTTGAATTTCGAGAGAATTGTAAAACGCCGAAATGTCGTCGTCTACAGTTTTTCTAAATCGGCATTTTATCTTTTGAAAAATGCCGACGTTAATGGCGTGTCACGCGAACGCGGTTTTTGCAGCTACTGAAGCTCATTTAAGGGGTTTAGAGAACTGGCGTCATTTCAGGGGATATAAGGTCCGAAATAAGTTTTTAGTATAATAACTACTATACACTACGTATTAGTGACGTTGAAACGTATGCCATTCGGCCTCTGGATACAAATATAATTCACGTAATAATTTTTTAAAAAAAAAGCCCAAAGAGGCGATCGCCTCAAATCCGCCACTAAATATTATATACAGTTTTACGAGGTGGGTATGGCCGATGTAGCTACCGATTGCGTATACCGTGTGCTCGACTCATTATTTTTTTATTACATTGCATTATCGTCCGGCAGCACGACGGCGCGTCTTGTATGTATGTTATACGAATCATCATTAGGTAAGGTATATATACGATTTTTTCGGTTCAGAATACTATCATCCTCTCCGGCCCCGACACTGTATTAAGAAGAGTGCAGAGTATAATACAGTAGGCAGTACCATCTACTGATGGTGTAGCGATCGTATTTCGTATTAAAAAAAATATATTTTCTAGGTCCTATGATGTATAATAATAATAATAAAATGGCCGAAAACGACTCGTACGCGCACGCGGCAAACATTAAAGTTGTATTATTATAGGATTTTTAACACGGGTATATATTGCGGTAGTTATTACGACGCGGAACCTGATGTTGAAAAATCGAGATTTTTTTTTTCTTCTAAACTCCCCGCCCCTATTATTTCCACCGCTGCACAAACTCGAAAGTTACTGTAATATATATATATATATAAAATGCTGCGGCAATTATAAAAAGTCACTATGGTGATCGATGTTCGCCGCGCATGTACATTATGCGGGAATTCAATACTCGGGATTGCCGCAAGTCATCCGAAACCAGTAGCGTGCTCGGGAGTTTTCATACGGGATCGTATGGCAAATATCAATCATAAATAAATAAATAAAACGATGGGTGGAAATTTTAAAGCGGGGTTAAAAAAAAAAAAACCTATTTTAACCGATAAATCAAGCTTTTCCTTGTAACTCGGCTGAAATATACACATCGCTTTTCAAGATAAAACTATCGATGGAATAAATATACTCATAGTTGTTGGGTTGAAAAGCCAACAGGGCAGAGGGATATAACCCTTAACCACCCTTACCCTACCCATATCTATACGGAAACTTGCCTATTCGTACGCTATTCAATTTTAACAAATAATTTATACGTAGGTATATGAAAAATTAATAGTTTCTAATGGATTTACGTTCACCCCGAGGGCACGATTAATTAATTTTGTAAGTTTACAGCGTTCAGTATGATACGATTAATGGAGTATATAGGCACCGTGAGTACCTACTATAATATGATGGATATCGCTGCAACCTTCCATACGTCTGTGTATAATAATAATATATGCTCACAATATTTTCAAGTCAAAATTATAGTAAAATTTGTATTTGTTCGCGCGGGAAAGATAAATTGTTTCAACAAATAACAAGTGAGTACGTTATCGTAGTCTGATTTCGTCGAAATATTTCGGACCTAGTTACATAGTTTATATAAAGTTAATAACTTTCGATACCAAAAAGTATACCGAAAAAAAAAAAAAAAAACGTATGATAATTTATTGACAGAACAATTTAAAATCTTTCATCATACGGTTTTCTGATAGGTATAAAATATCGTACTGCACCGCATATTACGTGTTTTAAACTTTATTTCACGCGCGCACTTGGATGTTTCAAACGGTTTATAATTTCGTGTCCATTTTGTTATGTTTATAGGTGCACACAGTATGAACTCAAAACGTTTAGTCGAAGTAAAAACGCTGTTTTCGATAAAATTCGGTTGTACTCTCGGTTTTAATTTTAGACATTTCATCATTAAGCACACGCGGAGCGCGCGTGCGTGCGGATCGGGTCAGTTTTCCGTTGAAATCGCTGTGGTCCGATGAATAATATTCGCGAGGTGGATAAAAACAAATTCGATAATATTTTTTGCTCGAATTTAATTCGTGACTGGAACTTCTAATGTCCGTGGCAAAATATCGTATTAAAGCCCGAAAAGGTCTTTCAAAAAGACCACCACCCGTCCGATAATGCCTCGGACCTGGGCCCGTGCCGTTCGTGCCCACGTTGCCCGTCCAGTATTTGCGCCGCTGGTTTCCGTACACCCGCGTTCGATCATTCAATCGTTTTCCCACATTCGGCTGTAAATTAATCGAACGATTTCCAGAACCGACCGATCGGCGCTCGTCGCCGTCACCACGCGACGGCGGAGGCGCGGGCGCGACCGACACGAGTCCCATATTATATTTTCCGATTTCGACGCGCCGGATACGTTTGACGAGAACAATAATTAGAAAATTCGACCACAATACCGTATAGCGTTGTAATAACAATACCAGCGACATTGTCATCATATACGTATCTGCGCTGCCCAACACTAATACAATACATTATACGCACGGAGCGTACTGAGGCCCGCCTGTTCGGCGATTGACTTTGGTCACGTACGGCGCGCGCGCCCGTAGTTTTTTTTTTTTTTTTATAATATTACGATATACGCGAACAACGCTACTCGCATCGTATATATTACCGAACCTGCAGCTATAACACCGCGCGTTTTTATCGTCGGGCCCGTCCCAAACCCGGTTGTATCCTCGTTCATTATCGTTTGCCCGGTGTACGTAACATTATTATAATGATACGTACGTATCGGTACCTATAGGCGCTTTTCACGGTCCGCCGAGCGCAAAATATTTCGAAATTCACACTTCGACGTCGTCGTCATCGTCGCGCGCGCGCGTACAAAACTGTTATTGGGGGTACACGAGCGGGTATTTTCCGACAGTTTTGGCCTTTCGTACTTCAGAACGGTCACATCGGAACGATAGTTACAGTATGGACGACACGTTTAAAAATCCCGCGATGCGCGGTTTTAAAAACCGTACGAAAATCCGTCGCGAATTCGTCTGGGCATTCCAAAAACTGTTAATAGTACAATTAGTAGCCCGACAGAACCGCGTCAAATCCCCTTGGCATATTACAGTTGGGTCTAAAGGTCACGGGACACATCCGGATCGATGAAATATCCGGCAGTTCTTACACCGCTAACCGGCGATTCTGCCGATCTTTCAAGGGTTTGTACTCCGACAACCGAGAGGACAGTAATGTCGCGTAAGCGGGCAACGGACAGATCAGAACCGTGACATTCCGAAACTGACGATTGAACCGTCCGTCGGTTATGGATCGCGGTTAAAAACTTTCAAAAAAACTATTCGTGTGTGACGGCCTACTATTCGGTAGGTTTAACTGCAGCAGCAGTCCGCTGCACTCGCCGGTGGTAATTTTACCGTCGCATTTTTATCGGATAGATAATAATACAAAAAAAAAAAAACATGTTCGATTAGAGCCCGGAGAGAAAAATTCAAAATATTATGTAAAAACAAATTTTATAACCGGTGCGATAATACTCGTCTACCTACAATAATATTATTAATACCGCCTATTATGGTCATATAATTGTTTTAACTACCTACGTGTGTACCAACATACGTAATAATTTTGCACAGAGTTACATTTCACTTTCTTTGCGTGTGTGTATACATTATTTACGCTGAAAAACTATCATTATAATAAAATATGATGAAAGGTTTTACGTATACTCGCGTAGGTACCGCGACATCAAATAATCGTATCTAAAATAATATTATTTCCGTGTCGATAAAGGTGATTTTATTTTATGCGTTTTTTTTTTTTTTTTTATGCAATATTCGTAATTATCGCACGCGAAAACCGTTTATTGGAACTTAAAGGCGTTGACGACACGTATACACCGCGTGCGTGCGCATACTGAGTATTACATATATTTACCTATATACAATAACGAGTACGTAAGTATTGAAAATCTATAACGCGGACCGTCTTAAGAGGACGCTATACTCGCATGTGCTGTCTCAGTCCAATTGTGACAGCGTAGAATTAGCTTATTTTTGGTTCTAGAGTAAAAGCCCCTTTTATAAAATTAAAAGAAGACAATTTTTCGGTGGGCGAGAGAATATGTTTTTTTTGAAATTTTACAGTCATTTAAAAACGATGAAGTAGTTTTTATTTTTAAACGGTGCATTTTTAACGTTATGTCCGGAATAATAATTAGAACAATAGGAAAAACGCATCGTCTTGCCCTCCGAAATATTATCCTCTTTTTTATTTTTATAATAGGTGATTTAACTTTAAAACCAGAGTTCTACGCGGTCTGTGTAAGGAAGATATTGCTATATTGCCCGTTAGTTGGACCGAGACAGCACATGCGGGTACAGCGTCCTCTTAATGGGTGCGTATACACGACGAGAAATCCTCGGAATAAAGATTGTTTACCCACAAGATTACGAAACCGTTTGATTATTCAAATCAAATAGCAGTAAAATAAAATAACAAAATTACGATTTTTACGCTTATCGTCGCGACCCATTAAAATACGATTTCCGTAAAAATAAATGGACCTCCGAAAAAAGTCGATTATATCAGATAAATACTTAGAGTTCTCTGTGCATTCGATATCTGATTGTTGAGAGTATTAATATTCTTTTTCGCGCGAGACGCCCCGTTCAAAAATAATTTAATAGACCTTGAATACTACGATATACTACAGAATACAATATGATACTTATGGTTTTTGGCGACATCCTATAATTATCATTTGTCACTCCCAGGTTTAAAACCACTATAACAAAGCATCGTCGGCTGTCATCTACAGAGGACTACGTGGTACATCCCGTATTCAAAGGGATTGAGTATAAGTAATGTGAATCGTGAAATAAACAAAAATGTTTACGAACGTTGGTTTCGATTTTTCAATATTTCTATTACGAATAATTTATTATAAGAAAAACCGTCAGATTTTTAAACGATAATAATTTTGTTTTTTTCATTTATAATGTCGAAAAAATAACACCAACGCAGCACAGTTCTCCTTTTTTTATAATGGCGACAATTTTTTTTCCAATTACGTTTACAGCCCGATTAGTTTTTACAAACTAGTGTTTAACAAAACATTTTTTAAAATCGAATTACGGACGGTAATACGCCCACTATGTTTTTTTTTTTATTTTTACTTAAAATAGATACTTAAATATGTACATATTTTAAAATCGTGTGTCAATTTTTTCCGTGTAGAATGCGATTTTCTGCGCAAAATGAATACTTTATAACACATATAATACAATTATCCAAACGACAAAATATCATAATAATTTTAATAATTCATAAGACTTGGCGAGAGAACCGCACACAGACATCATTGTATCAATAATAAAATAATATTAAAAAACATTGAAAGTGCGCGCGAACATACGGGTGCTTACGAATATGATAACATTATAAAACGGATACTGCACGGCGTTTACCTCTGCTGTTTTTTGGGGAAATATGTGTGGGCTATACGAGCATAATATTATAAAAACCGTAAAATAACATTATTTATACCATAGGTGTCGAGGATGTGCGGTGTATAATAACATAAATAATATCGCGTATACGTATACGTGTGTTAAAATATTGTAAACGAACGAACATTTTGATACCTATACGCCGCACGCCGATTCGCTGTTAATATGTGTATTATTTTAATTATAGAGATGACTCACCGTCACTGTACATTATATTAAATGTATTATTGCGGTGAAATAAATACATTTTTCGAGCCAACCTTATGTTACAGCTTTACAGGCGATTATAATAATATTGTACGAACACTATCGTCACGTCGAGTTTATTGTTTAAACGGCCTACACTGTATAATATGTGTTATAGTATTATATGGCATTACGTGTTATACTATACGAGTTTAATAAATCGTTTTTAACTTTTATTAACGGAGAAAATAAAACAAGGGGCAAGGGGGGGGGAGGGAGATCCGACACGGCGACGCGCGGAGATTATTCTCGATTTAATTCCGTGCGCGTCCCTCAGAAGAGAGGAATGACAAAAATCTTATCCCCGAAATAAACCGCCGCCGCACAGTGAAATAATTTAAACATTCCGGTAAATTACGAAATCCTGCGCTATTCACACAATTATATAACTGTTAATGTCGTATGATTTATTGTTCGTTTTTTTTTTTTAATAAACTCGATGAAAATTCTTTTTTTTTTATATTCAGTTTTCTATTAGCGTGCACACTATTTGAAACAGAGGTAACTGATCATATTGCTTCAACTTGAAATACAACATAGTATCTACAATTCTCTTATCGCGAACCAGCATTATTGTGTTTATTATGACTGGTTGAAAATTGGAGGGTGGGCGGGTTGACGTTTGGAAATCATCAATTGATATTAATTAAACGCATAAGGGCTACACATTTTAAAATAATGCTTATAACGATTCGACAACGATTGGAGAAAAAAAACAGATATCAAATGTATACATCCGAGTAAATCGGTTACAAAAGAATCGCTCTGTATAAATATAGGTGTATAACATTTGTCGATAAAAAAGTTGAAAACGTACTTATTTATTACACGCCTTGAGGCGTGCGCATGTACAACGATTTATATACGATCTGCAAGTATATACCAACGAAGTGTTTCGAAATCCAAGGTTAAAAAGACCCTCCCACCCGAAAAAACGCAAGTTTGAAAAATACAACGTATATTATTAGCAATACATTCATAATGCGCGTACGACAATATTAAAAGGATCTAGATTTAGTCACGGTCCGGTCCGGAATTGATAAATTGATAAATTTCGCGTCATCGTCGTCCGTCAATTCGAATATAAAAGACATAAGAATCGGCGCGTGGGTAGACTACTATATATATTATATTATATTATAGGTACGTAAAATCGTCGTAATTTCGGACGACTTTTTCGCACCAAGAAGATTATATTGTATTAGGTTTTTTGTATTAAGGTTTTTTTTTTTTTTAAAACTCGTTAAATAATAGCAATTAAAATTGTACGTTAAAAAATATATAATTAAAATGTTCAGCGGGTATTCGAATACCACTAAACGTTTTTAACTTACGTGTACGACCGTTTTAATTATACTTACTTCGATAATAATCGTTTATTTTAAAGTTTTATATGAAAACACGACTACTTAATTATTGTAATATTGCGTATAATATAATAATGTAGTTTAATAATTTATTTCGAATTAAAATTTAGAATAGGTAATTTCGATTACGGTTTTAAATTTAAATTGCATACCTATTCGTATTACGTTTAGCGTTCATATTAACAGATAACTGTGCAATCTCCATCTGTATAGTATTCGTCGTTATAGTAGCATATTAATTAAAATATCTTGTAAAATTGCGTAACTTTCAGAATGATAATATTGTATCGCGCGTGTACATATTTATAGATTCGTTTGTTTATTTATGTATGATACAGAGTGTTTCTTTTATCACGAACCAGTGCAATTATCTATATAGCTATATATACGCGAATGTTGGGTAAATTTGGTTTCAGTCTTGTTCGAGAAAAAAAAAAAAACGATAGAATCGTTTGATGATATTGTATTGGTTACGATATTGTCAACATTTTCCCCTTATTATTTCGTTTACTATAAACGCCCAACAAATGTTGATTTTCGCCAATAGCAACTGGCATTTTAAAACTCAAATACGATTAGTAAATATTTGTCTAAAACCTCGTTCGCCCTAAATATTGAACTGGTATATTTGTAAATCATAATAATGGTACGTCATATAATATTTTGGGCAAATGGTGTTATGCATATCGTAGGCTACCCAGGATAATCGATTTTAACAAATTTTCCAAAACTTGTTAGTAAGAAAATTGCAGGGAAAATCAAAAAATGACCAATGTACCGGCTAAATGAAAAATCCTACGAGAAAGTTACTGGAAAGCAAGATGGAGCAAGATTTCTGGTGGAAAAGTCGTTAAGAGGACGCTCTTGTGCTGTTTCCGTTTTACAACTGCTCGACCTAGCAAATTTTAATTCAGCAGGGATAACTCTGTGCCGTTCGGTTTTTTTTCTCGTGATTTTAATTTTCAAGCGAGACATGAGTGTGAAATATCACTATTTAAAATTGATTATATCTCGCGGATACAAAGTCCTCTTAACAGAAAAAAAGGTTACGGGTTTCTGCTGGGTAGCTGGCGATGCGTTAAAGATTTTTTTAAAGAATATTATCTTTTCGAATCGGAGTTAAAAAAAAAAAAAATAATAATAATAACACGGAAAATATTGTTCGTTTTCCATAGACGTATAATATAGGTAGTTGTATACAATAAAACGATTTAAAATTTCAAGAAAAATTGATAACAGCACAATATGTATATTAGAGCAGCTGCTGTTGATTAGCAAACCTACACCTACAATAATTTATTGTTACTACTGCGAGTCATAATCGGAAAAATACATTCAACTGTATTATTATAAGACTTTGTTTACTGCATGATGTTTGTTTTCTTAAATTGTGGTGATAACGATAGTATGATACGATGCAATGTAAAAATTACAATATACGAGTATATATATAATTTGTATTATATTTAATTACCATTTTGAAATGATAACAAATATAAATAATAGTATACTAGATACCTAACAGTACTGGGTCTTTATAAATTGTATTTTGTATTATACAGTAGATTGCGGCACAAAATTGTTATCATACATTCAAGACGTTATCAGCTTTATCACAGTCAAGGATTTCTGTTCTATGTGATTATTATAAAATATGATTTTTCAATATTTCAACTATAGTCTATAAATTACTATATGATAAACATAATATTACATGTTATCGAATAACCACAACAAAATATACTATTTCAATCGTGGTCACGGTTCTGGGTAGTATTATATCGTGGTTATGAAAATGTGATAATAATTTATAACTATATGAAATTAGCAACGGATAATATACATATATTTTTTTTTATTGTCGAAAGGCTTTTAAACCATTTGGTTTTGGAATAAATCATTCAAAAATGTAGTATGTACTATATGTTCAAATAATTGTCGTACCGAGTATACGATCGACATCTTAAATCTCGTACTTAGGTCAATATTGACTTATTTCTCCACCAGGATCGTTCCACCTGACAATACTGCTTTTCGAGAACCAGGTCTCCGGAACCGGCGATCAAGATTGAAAAATACGTTAGATCTATTAGATTCTAAGTAGCCATTTTTAGTTTTTTGATATGTAATTGTTTTGTTTTACTTTTAATAAACTTAATTACATCAGTGCAATGGCCTTTATTTTTATTTATGTTTGTCAAGATAAATATAATATATATTATATGATAACATAATTTACGATGAAAAAAAAAATTGAAACTTTTTGTGAAATTTAACTATTATAAGTAAACGTCAATAGGTATTCCAATATGCTTATTTTTACTATACATATTTTGTAAAACGGTCAAACTTAATTTTATGAATTTGAGAACAGTTGATTGAGATTGCCTAATAAAGTTTAAATTACAAGTACCATAATTAATTTTCGTTATTTACATTGAAAATGGTAATTAAATAAAATACAAATTATACATACATATATTGTATTTTTAAAGCGCATATACTGTCTAATCATCATATTATCGTTAACACCACGATACAAGAAAACAAATATCGTGCAGTAAACAAAGCGTTTTGGCGATATTGCAACCAAGTAGCAAACAACAGTAGCTAGTTTACCGAAAAATACATTGCCGAAACACGGCAATATTTTTTTCTATTAGTTAGTAAAAAAGGAAAGGACTTGGGAGTTCAAAAATACGAAGTAGACATGGAATTAAAAAGATTAGGAAATATAACACAACGGTTTTTTTCGTTATTTAAAATAAAATAAAATACATTTATTGTTTGGACATTTGCAGTGCATATTTAATAGTGCATTATTAGATCGACCGTCATTGTAATGACAATCGCTGCCAAAAAGATGGACGCCGATTGATTGGATGGTTTTTGTTTTAATCTATGAGTCATTTAACGTGTCTGTATAGTGAAACAACGCATATTATTTATAATTATATTTTCGTTTGGCTTTTCACGGTCAAAAGTTTCAAGTAAAATAGATCTATTGCACAATAACATCACAAACATCAGTTGCTGCAGGTGACGTTTTATTTTCTCTTTCTTCGGTCAAGTTAACCTTCGCATGGTTTTTGAAGAAGATTTATGACGTTTCGAACAGTATTGTGCAATTCTTTGGTGCCTAAATGCAATTAGTTTCGAATTAACGTCGGTATACTCATATATACCACCATCGTTTTATCTTCGAAGTTATCCGCAATCTGCTCGTTTTCGTGGTGTTAGCGATGTTGGTGGTCGTTTACGACGACTACTAAATCCCACAGTAACCGCGCGTGATGTACGCATTTTTTTACATTCATATCACATCGGAAATTATATAAAAAAATATATATACATAATATGTGCTATTAACTATAACATCACGTCGGTAGGTTTTCTTAGTCACTTATCCGGATATAGGGTAATAATTTACTATAATATATACGAGTAGGTATATTTATTATTATGTTCTAAAAGCCCGTAACGAATTTCACCTTGATACCGTCTTCAGCGTGCGCATTATTAGACTTTTTGGCGGTCTCTGATATAAATTGGACGCCTATCGATTCGTTTCGGAGAATTTTTTTTCTACTTTTCTTGGCATTTTTTCAATAACACATTATAGAGCACCGATGGTTATACTGACTTCCGCGGTGGGTTATTTAACCAACAAACTGCAGACTAATGAATTTCACGCGTTTAATCAACAATAACGACGTAATTAATAATATAGTAAAGTATAGGGTTTTAAAAAAAATAATAATAATAAAAAATAATAATGATTATAATCAAAAAAATTAAAAATTAAAACAATGGAATAAATCAGGACGTTCGTTAGTCATGTGAATTTTTTTTCTCAAGTAGGTACAATAATATATTATACATCCTTACCAACCATACGCGATGTATTTTTCAAACTCGTTAAAGATGCTAATACTTCAAACGATAATAACTGTCAACGTTTTTTTAGTGAGAACGTTTTTGTTTAATATAGGTAGTACTATGTATATGTTTGAATAATGACGAACATCTATTAAATAAATAGTCACGGACATTGAAACGGTTTTTTTTTTGAAAGCTAATGTAAATATTTAATATTTATTTATGTGAAAATCAATCAGTTAATTGCGTGCTATAATATGATTACAAACTTGAAAATACGGCGTCACTAACAAATCAATACAATTTTTTACTGATATACAATTTCAGGACTTGTACAACAGTGACACTTGTATATTATGATAAATCCGTGGTTCTGACTGTGAGTATAATAATATGCAATGCGCAATAATAGGCCGTGTCGGTGAAAAAATTTTGGGGAGAACGAATAGGTCCGGATCTCTTTACCCAGGTACAATATCATTTACAGTAACATTTTTTCTAAAAAGTAATTTGACTTGTGTGATTCTTTAAGGAGGTTACTTTTTGATTTTTCTATCTGTTTTCATAATAAATGGGAAAAACCAGGAAAAACCTTAAGAAAAACGCGAAAATTTACCAAATATATTATTTTCAAATCGAAAATATTACGGCTTTTCAAAATATGTATAAACGAACTCCGCTCAGAACCGTTTTATGTTAGCAAAGCAAAAATTAATTATCGCGTACAGAAATACATTAAATTACCCTTCTATATCCTGCCTTCCCAAATTCTCATCTACAACAGTGGCCCACCCATCATCGTACGAATTACGTCCGTATCTTTTTTTTTTTATCATGAACCAGCAATTTTCTCGCAGGATTTTAAGTGAATTTGATTTATGTTTTTTTTTTTTAATCATTCTGGAATAATAACTATTCCATAGGTACTCCATGTACCTTAAATAATTATTTACTTTTTTATTTCAAATAGAAACCCCCCTTTTAGAGAATATTCTCGATTCGAATATGTATTCAAAAAGAGGGGGTTCCTATTTGAAAAACAAAATTATATACTTATTTAAGGTGTAGGTACAGAGTAGGTGTGACAAATTGTAAACAGTTTTAAAATAAAAACTAAACGATTCCGCAATGATTAAAAAATACCGACATCGAATTCACTTAAAATCCTTCGAGAAAATTGCTGGTTTATAATTTAAAAAACAAAAAAACCATTCTGTAAATTTGAACACGGATCGAAACACGGCGTTTTCGCCGACCAGTTTAGTTCTTTCTATGGAGCACACCTATACATACACATATATATATGTATACATTTACGATTAAAAATTTCAAAATAATTCAATCGGTAGTGTAATCATATATACGGTGAATAATATCGCTAGGCACCTATTATTATTTTAAGCACGTCATCCGAGACTGTGTCAACGTGTACTAGCGGCGGCGCATACCTATTACTACTATGTATGGGGCACATCGCAATTCAATATTCCGGCTAAAGAAACATAACGGATTCGAATACAGTTTATTTTTTTTTGTATTTCGTTTCGCCTTTCCTGTTTTCCTTTTGTAGAAAATGTATATTATTAAATTATTATAATTTTAATACAATAAATAATAGAATTTGCATACTTTGAATACAAAGTTTGTCCCTATACGACAAATGAATATAATAGTGCTGCAGAGTAATACTATATAGTTATTTTTTACACGCAGAATTCATTGAACTGCAATATTTTCTACCGTCGAATACAATATATTATATTAATGATAAAACGATTTACACGAACGGATGTCCTGTTGTAATACTAGAAACACTATATTATGCGAGAAATATTATCGTACAATTTATTATCGGATTTTAATATAATATATTATTCGTATATTATATATAACAGGTCATTATATTA
The DNA here is from genome assembly GCA_902439185.1 of Cinara cedri. Lineage (NCBI taxonomy): Eukaryota > Metazoa > Arthropoda > Insecta > Hemiptera > Aphididae > Cinara > Cinara cedri. The sequence continues at coordinate 87,708 of CABPRJ010000968.1, read as the reverse complement.
CAAATGCTAAAAATGAACACACTTCGATGCATATAATACACTAGTATTTTGTTCCAAATAGTTTCCAAAATATTGGTGAAGGTTTCAAGTCGATTGGATAAGGAGGTGGAGGGCAACTTCACGCACGTGTATAAGAAATGTAAAATGCATATAATATACATAAATAATAACATAATATATTAGGTTACCTATAAAAAAAATCTTATGAGTTAACTGTATCCAATAAAACAACAAAATCGATAAAAATAATTACACAAATACTGTGTAACTAAATTTATAAATTAACAGTCAAATATGAGAAACATATTAAGATTTTCTAGAAAATAGTTATTGGCTTTATTTGTTACTAACAATAAGTATCTATACCTGTGTTATTATCTTCGTATAGGTAACCCATACCTACTTCTATAGGCTATCAGAAACCTAATATAAAATGAATTATACGCAAATACAAACTGAAAACTAATATTTTAACTGCAGATTTGAGGTTTGTTAATTTTATATAGGTGTATTATAGTAATATTGGAAATGTATAATTCGTAAGATAAGTTAATTTTGATACATACCTACAATATTATTGTTTTATACCGTGTAATGTATATAAAAAATAAAAATTATTATACCAGAATGGTATAATAATAAAACGTATTATACCTGTAGGTCTGTTATTTAATCGTATTTGGGAAATATTTGAAAATACTAGACCACTAATCACGACGTGGGTATAGGTACTGTTAACCGCAAAACAATCCGTGCAAATCGAGAGATTAGATTGTCGAATTTCATTATTCCGCTCTAGACATTGCAATAATAATAATGTATAAGTTCAATATGTCTGTTTAGTGTAGTTTGGAATAAGAATTTTAGTATAATTTATCGAAATTTCGATTTACGTTTTGCTATTATACTGTAGTGGAGTATAACAATTAATAAATAATAAACCGTATATCTTGTAATAAAAATATTTAGTAAAGCCGAATCCCCTCCCCCCCAAAAAAGTTCATACAAATAATAGATATTAAAAAAGGTGAAGGAGAGGGAGATATATTTATCAAATATCCCCGTTTCAATACCGGCTGTGGTCAACACACGAAATGCAAATAATGTAATGAAAATAAAGCGTACGTATAAAACTATACTTATAAAAAAAAAAAAAGCTGTTCTAGGAGACGGGTGCAGCCACTGTTATAGCTGGTAATTTAATGTACATCTGTAAGCAACGATTAACCATTGCTAACCAAACAAGGTTTTGAACGCAATTCGGTTGAAAATATTACTTTGCCAACAATATGCATGTTATATTATAGTAAAATAATTACATATTCATTGTATATCTTTTTAGTAATATTTGTTTAATATTGAACTTATTTTCCCATTTTCCCATCGGTTTTTCCTGGTTTTTGCCATTTTTTCAGAAAACTCCTAAGAAAATCGAAAAATGAGCTCCCTAAAATACCCTCCCAGTCAGATTTCTTTTCAGAAAAAGTGATATAATTGTAAATTGAGCAAAACTACTGGTAGAAAAGTTGTCCACAAAAAAAAAAAAGGACGGGCATACTTCGCACGCGGGTGTAGTCACTGTTGTAGGTGGAAAGTTGGGAAGGTAGGAAACAGACGGGAGTTTAATGTATATCTGTAAGCAGCGATAAACCATTGCTAATGAAAAAAACGATTCTGAGCCGAGTTCAGTTGATAATGTTACTTTGTCAACAATACAATATATGGTATTATGTTATATTATGGTAAAATAATTAAAACAATGTGCGTTTCTATGACAACAATAATTGTTTAAAAAAGATTAAAATAATAAAAACTTAATTATAAAAAAAAATTAAAAAAAATGGTTGCCAATGACAACTTTATTTTTAATTTTTTAATCTTTTTTAACCTAAAGACCGAGGTTTTTCTCATTATCTCGAATATTAATGAGAATTTCGAAAAATGACCTCTTTAAAGTATCACCCAGAAAACATTTTCTTTCAGAAAAGATGTTATATTTGATAATCGAAGTATGCTTTCTGGTGGAAAAAGTGATCCATAAAAAAAAAATGAACTTCATTGTAAAGCTAATACATTCCTCGCTTCACTCAGAATCCAAAATAAACCTATCGACGTGAAATCTATCGTTTTTCCGCGGGGGAAAGGACTTTTTCGGTATCGACCCAACGAATTTTAACGTATTTTCAATAAAAACCGCGCGCGCCTATAATATTATCTTCTATCCCGCGATATATATATAAAAAAAAAGTCCTCTTCACGTATATTTTATTATCGCGACACAAAACGTCGCTAGTGCAGCGGCCAAGAACGGCTGTTGGCATACTCGCGTCACGTCGTTTTATAAATTACGAACTTTCGAGACCGTTTTGGTTTTTTTGTGAAATCGTCGTCGCCATCGACAATCATAATAATAATATATTATATAGGTACTCGTATATGTTATAACGTGGCGTCCTTAAAGCCCGCAGCAGGCCGCGCGTCTACTTTAAACTGTCAGATAAATCGTTTCCGACGTGACAACGCGACGGCGCACACTCACCGCGTCTCTAAGGATGAAATAATATTACAGAATTATTATCGTATAATCGAGTCCTTAGGTACTTATTTATATTATATACGAGTGTACAGGTCGTAACACGAACATCCGACCACATCTGAAATAACTTTTGTTCAGTTCGATATTTTTAAGTTTTTTTTTTTTTCTTGTCATAATTACCGCAGAGCATTGCGTTACGATTCCTCTGTTTTATACATATTTTTTTTTCAAGAATAAAAATAAAAATTGTTTTTACAAAATCCAAGGTAGTCGTCGTATAAATGCGATAATATATTTTGAAACAAAACTTTACCGTTGAAAACACTCACAAACGATTAACCGTTGATTTCCAGCGGTTTTTCGAAGTTTACGACGCAATTTAAATTTCAGTTTTTCTTGCCATCACTGTATAATATAACATTGATCGGATCGTCAATAAATTTGTCCGCGACAAATATAATTTTGTTAACGATTTTTGGTCTTTAGAAAAATCGCAGAAAATTAACAAGATTCATGATTAATCAATCGTAAATATTTGTAACGCCAACATTTCGTTTAGAAAAATATATTTATAAGCCGGCCATCTTGGATTTTGTAAAACGATTTTTGAACATATTCAAATGTTTTATTTTAAGTTCAAACAAAAAAAAAAAATAAAAAAAAATACATATAAACTGGACGAATCGCGTAGTGCTAGAAATTATTTGTAGAAAAACAAAACTTCAAAAATATTGGACCGAACAAAAGTTCTTTCAGATGTCGGATCTTCGTGTTACACCCTGTATATATATATTTGTGTTACATAAATTATTGCGCTCGGTACCGGTACACAATGTGAATGTGAACGATGACGAGAGTCTATAAATCGAGACCGTAATCTCGGTTTATTTAATACTGAAAATGTCCCGGGATCGTAAACCGTAAAGTATAATATTATTATAATACAGTAATACAATATGCAAGTAACAGTATTGCTCTTTTGTTCTCGGTGAAAGGGGCGAAAAAGATTATCGTGTCTCGGCAGCCGGTTTCGTTCTCTCCGTGCGTTATCTGCAGCTGCAGCACGTAAGTGTTTTCGCGTATAATAATATTAACAAGTCGTTGTGTTTATTTTGTTAGGAAAACGAAAAAAAAAAAGTTGACACAAAGCGCCGGCGTAACACGACACGCGTAATATGCTTGACCGTTATCTCCCGATGTTCGCGCCCTCCTTATCGAATTCGCTCACTCGAAAAAAAAAAATAAAACAAATAACTATAATAGGTTTAGTTGCATCTAATAGGTAAGGGTAGGGACGGAAATTTGATGTCCTGTGAAAAACCCTACAAAAATAATGCTTTTATACTCCCTAAAATACTTTAAACAAACGCACTCAAATTTGTTTAAATGTTTAATAATTTTGGAATAAACTATAACTATTGATATTTGTGTATAGATTCAATAAAAAATAATTTTACACACGCTATTGGACACCTTCCACTTAGGCTACATTTGGTCTGAACAAATCGTACTGAACGATATCGTCGGATGTCGGTATTGATTTTATCGCTCCAACAGATTATTAAACGGGAAATCTAGTGATTCACTATAATATGCCATGTTAGTTTTACCATGTATCTATTTTTTAGATGTATAATATGAATCGTGTAAATGTTTAAAAATCTTATTATAAATTTTCAAATTCGAATCTCATGTCCTATAACTTAAAAAAGTACCCCCCTCTCCAAATTTTTGAAAGGTTCTTACATCTTAAGGTATGATTAAAGAATAAATTCAGTGTCGACAAGGCCGTCCCTATAAGGCAGGGCAACCAGAGCACCGCGCTTTCGTCACGGTTGGATGGGCTCCGCATTTTTATATAAAAATTCAATAAAAAAAAGAAAGTCATGGTTGTTGAAAAACAGTTTATTAAATAAATTTGTTCGCCGTTAAACTGCACGTTGAATATATTCTGCAGGCATGCATTACGTGACGTGCACTTTTAGGTCCTGCAAATCGTCAGGGCGGCTCTGGGTTCCGAAGTATTTTTCAGAACACACATTACATGTGTATTATAGTTTTAAATTCGGAACGTAGCGAGAAATATATTGATTTTACAATGATGTTTGTTTTATTTTTTATCTGTAAACAATTTTTCTACCAGAATCGTGTTACGATTTTCAAGTGTAGTACTTTTTTTGAAAGGAATTTTTGTCCGGGTGGTACTTTAAATAGAATGTAGTTTTTTGATTTTTCATGCGGTTTTCACAACAATTGGGAAAAACCGGAAAAAACCTAGGAAAATCGGGAAAATTTACGTAAATGTATAAAAGAAATTTCGCTTCCGCTAAGAACCTTTCAGGGGACACACTTTGGTTTTCAAGGGGCACATTATTTTTTGCCCTGAATCGGTTTTATGGTTGCTGAGCCATGAAAAATACTTATAAATTATTATTTTGTATCCAGCCCGAACTACTGCACGTTGAGTCTACTTTTTCTATTGGTCAGATCGAGGATTTTAATAGTTTTACACTTTCTCTAGACAATTTGGACGTTTTGCAAAAAACCTCGCGTAAATATTGTTCCAGTAATTTCGGAAATTACCCGAGATACCATTTCACATTTATATACTCACAAATAGGTATTTATTATACGAACATTCAACGAGTCCAATATTATAGTGTAATAGACTTTTAAACTTTATACGGAAAATATTTTTATTTTTTTTTATTTGTCCAACAATAACACGTTTTGTAATAAAGACTGCGATAAATTCATTTTCGTATACTACACCGTCGAAGCGAGCGCTCGAAATTAAAAACGTTCTCGCGACGTCGAATGTAAACAAAACATAAATAATAATGTCGTTCGTACTTTAGAAAAAAAAAAAATTTAAAAAAATGCGTACATTTGTCGAACATTGAAAACGTTTGCAAGGTTAACTGTGTACATTTATTATATCTAATAGATAAGCCGAGTTTTTAATACAAACTGTTCGATTGCAATTAATATGTACTTTAATTTAACAATAATTTATTGTTGTTTTCACCGCGAGAGCGTATTTATTAGGATTACGATATTATTACCGGCGGATTTAGATTCGCTATAGCCGCGATAACGCTTAAACTTTAAAAATCAATACCGCGCTAATAATAATTAGTATGATGTTTTCGTAATGTTTTATTGAAATTGTTGCACATCACATATTAATATTGTTGATATCGCAACGGTATTATAAGTATACGTTTATATTTTTAAAACGTTTCGTTTGTCGAGCGCAAAAAAACCGACACGTCAGACATATTGATTTATTAATAAATCACCGCTGCAACAGCAGATGCAGATAAGTTAAAATACGTTTCGACGGAGAGAAACATTCCGTTTTAGTTTCGTCTCCCCCATTTATTTATTATTATTTTTTTTCAAATTGAAATTATTTCATTTTTATTTTTAAAACCGAATGGACGACATCGACCCGTAATAAGGCGCGTATGGGCATTTTAATAAACAACAATAATCTCCATCGGTTATCGAGACCAGTGTAGCGTGCCCGGGAATTTTCAATGGGATGTGATGCAGCAAATAAGAAACGTAAAATCGTCTTCTCTATTCAAATCGACTATACGTATATAAATCGAGAATTGGTCATTTAAAAGCCGGATCCTAAAAATAACCAATTTCTAATCAACACATCAAGCTTTTCCACATAATTTGGCTGTTATGTATTATGCATTTCGTATTAGATTAGTAGGTACTTATATTTTTTGTATTTTTAAGCCAACGGGAGGGGGGATATAACTTCTAATCTACCTTCTCCCCTGTGCACGCCACTAATCGTGATTGGTGAAATCGTAGAATCGTCTTATTTGTTACGTACACCAGCTGACGCGACAACGATAATTTAAAAGCTGGATCCAAAAAAAGCCAATTTGTATTCAATAAATCGAGACGTTATCCGTGTAAAAATCTGGCTAAAATATAAAATTTCAATCGAATTACCAAATAAGTACCGCCGACACCCACTACCCAGCGCACCGCTGATGTGCGACACACCGACGTTGTCTATCGCTGCAGTAAAACGTAGTATGTGTTAGGACATTAATTATATTAACCGTTCGGAAAGTAAGTGTTTTTTGATTAAAACGTTAGAATAATATCTGATTGTTATTAATAACGCATAACACAGCCTGTGTAGTTGAATTATTAAAATTAGGGCGTTGATAGATACGGCTCGAGTAAATTGCTTTTCGACAAAAAAAAAAAAAAAAGAGACTTACAATATGCAATTTGTTATTCACCTGGAACGTTGAGAAAAAAATGTTTATCGTACCGGCACAGTAAAGTTATGATACAATACTGTTAACTTGTAACATTAATGCTTATAATTTTATTTTATAGCGCATTAATATTAAATTAGCCCGATAAATTATCCACTTTTGCAATAAATTAGTAGCAAACCTAATATTTCCATAAAACCCGTTTGCAGATTTAATTTATTCGTATACCGGTTCATTCGCAAGTGAAACTTTAATACCGAATGCAATATTTAACTTGGACTTTATGCAATGTTTACCAACTGTATGATTTAATGCGAATAACGAGCACGTTTAAAATATTAGCTTACTTATATAGTATTATAATGTAGACCATTAATACTAAGCACTAATACAACTATACAGGTCGTTATTATATTTTAGTATTCGTGTGGTTATCCTCAACTTTGCGTCCTAAAAAACATTTTAAGGGTATGAAGTACGTAACCTTTATACAAGCGACTCTTTTTATTTTTTTTATTTTTTTTTTTTTTACTGTCGAAGGAAAACGCGGATTCCGCGTCGTACCGGCGAACGTTATTAAAAATAGGTGCCAGACTTAACGGTCTCGAGGGAAATAATTCAAGATTTCGAACAATAATTTGCGGTCGGTAGCCAAACGTAATAACAGTGTGTTACACAAAATATTACGTGAAAACAATACGATTTTGTAATACGTTACATGTTATGCGCATGATACAGTTAATGACAGGATATTTGCTTGATGCTTCAAAATATGATATCTGTTGTTTTTTTTCTCTCGTAATTTTAATTTTTAAGCGAGACATTGGGAAGCGTTGGTTTTCAATCGTGGCGTTTCACCGCGCGCTCGCGTCTCCTTTAAAAATAAAACCGCCGACACGACACAGTTAACGTTCTCGTCTTTAATTCTGATAGTAGATTTTCGATTCGGTCCAATATGAAAGCTAACGTAAAGTATTGTCACTGCTAAACGAATTTTGGCCGTGTCGCGCTAGATGGAGACATGGCACACGCGGATATACCGTCCTCTGGACCAACGGGTCCTCGACCTACGTACGTCCTACGAATCTCCGCGTACCATGTACACATTTCGAAAATTTCCCACGTACCACTTGCCGCGATTATTAGGCTTTTTTTCTTTTTACTAATCGAATGAAAAATGTGTAGGCACGTCATTTACGCGTATCCATATGAAATTTTGTTATCAAATCTACATAATTATCGGCACATAATATATAAAAAGTAGAGTTATTATTTTTATTATTATTTAGCGGATATTCCGTGGCCATTAGAACTAATAACTTTTTGTTTTTTCCGCTTGTCAACAAATTTCTTCGCGCACCTACCGACAGCTATACGAACTTTCCTGCCATTAGCGATGCGCCTACCGCAGGTTGAGAATCGCTGCTTTGAGAATAGGCACACATTAAGTGCACACAACTAACATGATAATAATATAACGTGACAAAATATTGAACTATTTTCACGTATCAGCTTTTGGCTCTCGACCACAGATTATTTTGCGTTGTCCGTCCGCGGTGTTTTATTTCCCCTCTATCGGGTTTCGTTCGTAGAAACGAACGGTATTGGTTTTATCACGCGACGTATAAAGCGCTTATCAGTTGTTTTAATAATAATAATAATAATAATAATAATAATTAAAAAAAAAACAACAACCGTAAACAATAAGAATAATAACAAAAACTACGAATAATACGAGGCCACAACGTGAAACGACGTACGTCCCATGAAAACCAAGTCGTATAACCAATGGGCGCTTCGGCGTTTCTGTACATAAATTGCCTATCACGACGTGCCAATGGATTTTTATCGTTTGTTTGATGCCGATCGAAAATCCCAAACGGTTATGAAATTTCCAATTTCCTATAAATATTATGTCTTTTGGAATGTTCAGCTTAATCGTATTATCCGATTTTTATAGAATATTTAATATTGTCAGTACCGTAAACCGTTGACCTTTTCGGCTATCACCAGACCTTTAACGCACCGGCTATAATACACTACGGGTATTTCTATTTTTACGCGGTTTCAAAACTCCGGTATTGATAATCCGTCACGCGACAATAAACTTTGATAAATCTCCGCGAAATCTCGAAAATTCGACGTCGAGAAACCGATGGTATATTATGTTTTGTACTATCTTATAATGCTAGAAATAACGGCAATAATTATTATTGCCTAATAAACATCATTTTTTTCGCGCACAGCTACCAATTATGACTGTTGACGTGACGTGCGGACAACCGTATAATTTGCATACAGGTAAATTAACGCAATTATGGGTTTTTGTCGGGAAAAAAATAATTATTATTTTTTTTTTTCGATACGTACTCGACAATAGCCGCAGCTGTTCAGCTGTTGGTCGTCTCCGCGCGTTAATAACTGGTATATTTTAGTGATAATTACCCGTCGCCAAAGTTTGTAAACACGTCGTCGTATTATCAATGCAGATAAAGAAAAAAAAAAACCAATGATATCCGTTTGCCAGCCCAATAACGTTTTAATATCGTATAACATTATACAACGTTGTCACGTCGGCGTGTTTTTGTACCTGCGCGATGTTCTACGCCGTTTCGTAATAAATTTAATAATAATTACCGTCGCGGAGTACGGTGTACATTTTTTCGGAGAACAAAGAAAAAACAAATTCGCATTCGAATATTATAACATACAGAGCGATTTTTCTTCTTTTTTTTTTTTTTTTTCTGAATCCGCGATATTATCTTTGCATTATGGAGATTTCGAGCAAATACGATTTTTACGAGGGGTTTTAGTTGTTTTTCGACGTTTCAGAATCGTTTGTTATAACGGTCTGATAAATATAAACAAACAAAAAAAAAAAACGTTATCCTTAATCCATTAGCGCGAAAGCGAAAACAATAATACAATATTATTTTTTCAAAAAAAAAAATGTCTGTAACATTATGCGTAACGTAGTCGATATCGGGTATACGGCTTGGATTTTTAGACTTTAGAGTGAAATTTCGAAAAAAAAAAAAAAACAATAAAAATAATAATAAAAAATATCAATAACAATAACGACAAAACGATTCTGTGCAATAGGGGAGGGGGAGGGGGGTGGAAAACGCAAATTTAATTTACTCGAAACGCGTTGTATATTCGTATACGACACCATATAAAAGGGGCGGGTTTGCGATAAACTAATCACTGATTTAGTTTTATCGCGATTGGTAATCACCCTGTATATTATAACTATATAGATTGGGTACATAATATACTAACCAGCCGAGTGCCGTGGCGGTTATGATAACATGCCGTAAAGACATAAACAAACGCACATACACACGCGTGCATACGTACGACATTAAATCTCGTATCACGCGAGACTTGGGCGGTTGTTGTTACTTTTGTTGGTTAATGGTCGTTTGACTTTTTCCTTTTCTCATTCTCTCTTATTTTTTTTTTTTTTTTTTTTTTATCCCGAAAGACACTGGTTTATAGCGTCTGCGCGTTATTTATGTTCGACCGTACACAGTATACAAAATAAAGAGGGTCAAAAAACTATTTTTATAATATATTGTACAATCTGCGCTATAATACCGGCGTATAATGTAAATGCCCTCTGATGTACATTAACCAGGACGAATAGGTTTTTTTTTTTTTATAAAAATGTCTTTTGTTCTCGGTTTACCGGTTGAAAAATCCACATCATTCTTCTTCTTCTTTTTGAATGTAAATAAATTAGGTAGACGCGTAATTAATCGCATTTTCGAAAATATTTTAACATAATATTTTCGTTTCTGAATAGTATCGTTTTAATCCGTTCGGATACTTATGCATATACAATCAGTGGCGCTCACACCCCCTTACCGAGCTGTGCAATCCCACGGGTTCTCAGCAGGGATGGTGGATATTGGGTCGGAATTGTCAGCTGCCATGTACATATTCCAAATTATAGCCTCAATTCGTATTTGAACAATCCAATTTGTCTGTTTGTTAGTTATTTGTGAACCTGTTATTATGTGAGTGGTGAGTGATCATTATTATTTACTGCACGAGTTAGCAGGAAATGTTCGGACGCCACTGCATATAATAATATTATGGACAGTCCGTTTTAAATTGATAGTTTTCAAATTTGATATACGTACGTAAATTATTTTATCAGTATCAAGTTGAAATATATTTGAACAAGGCTGGGCATTAACGAATTAGTAAGTTAAAGTTATGTTAATTTAACTTTTTAACTTAATAAATTGATTTTTTTGAACTATCAACTTAATTAATAACTCGAGGAATACAAAAAAATTAATTTTTAACTTTTAAATAGTGTTAATCTTATAAACAAATTAAGTTGATTTCAATTTTTACTTGTATGCTCATATAAATAAATATATTGTTATTATCGACACATTACGAACATTTTAAAACACGAATTGTTATGATTGCCTGTTATTTTTTTACTGTTGTCGTCGGTTAGGGGCCTAATGGCCTAATAATCTATATCTACAATATAGATTACTAGGCCATTATAATAGGTAATAGAAAATATGTACTTTTTTTTTTTTAACTAACTTAACTTAAAGTTAATTTTAACTATAGGTTAACTTCTAACTTAATTGAATTGAATTATATAATTATTAACTTTATTTAAATTTAAATTTAACTTAAATTTACCGAGTTGAAGAAAATCATTAATCTGCTCAGCATTGAATTTTAATAATTTCGAGAGAACGAAATATTATAAATATATTATTGTAAATTCATACTTGTATTGAGTACGCGAAAATATTTTCTTTTTTTTCTTTTTAACGATAGATAAGCGAATTGACTTTTGACTTTTTCGGTTGGTTGAAAATGGTTTCATCGTCGATTCGGTCGGTACGGTAATGACGGAATATAATAATGTCTACTAACGGTCGAGTTCAACGGTTAAAAATGTGAAAATATTTTTAATTGGATCAAATTATCTCAATGCGTTTTTAAAATTAGGTACTAATTTCAAAGATATGTGTAAAATTAGAATTGCATATATTTAAGGCTAACTAAGTATAATAACGAATTAATAAAAAAAAAATATGTTAACAACAATAAATGCCGAGTTTTTATTCGTCTGTTATACGGATATTTTAATATTGTATCCATACCGAAACCACTGATGTAATACTTCACGAACTCGGCTTATATAAATTATAGGAGGGCGTCGCAATAGCATTTATCGTCTCTTGTCTAACCAACGAGCAATATAGTAAAATTTCGTTTTCGTCCCTACAATAGTGTTCAGGATCGAATCTAATAGACCTAAAACAATAATTATTTCATCAAATTAAAGACGAAAACGTAAAGTATACCATGCTTTCACCGTAGAGATTTTTCGATACATTCATAATACAATAATTGTCTGTATTATTAATATTTTTTTCTTCTCAAGTTAGAAGTGCGAATAAATTATCTGGTAAACAGATATCAACAAATTCCCCCGAGAAAGACTAACACAGTAAATGGTGTTTTTTTTTTTTTTAGTTTGATGAAATATTTTTTATTTTAGGTCTGTTAGATCCTGTAACTATCCTATTGTACTGTCGGAAGTACCGAAAACGCATTTTCGGCGTATTGCACGTCAGATGAGACGGAAAATGTTACTGTGACTCGACTCTTATAAGGGGATTTGAAAGTGGTAATATTCCGTTTTTGTCGAACACACACGCGACATTGGAATTATTATCGCGTATTTTAATTTCAACGTATCGATTGATCCAGCGAAGGGATACGAATTCCGGAAACGGATTCGAACCCATCGTCAAGTTTACTTGAGATCGACTTTTCCGTATAAACGATTTTATCCCTTCTAAATCTTAAACGATTCGTACTAAAAAGTATGACTAACGAGTCGAGACATAAAGTATGAGTAATTACAAAAAAAAAAAAATATTCCAAATATCGAAAAAATTGAAATCAAAGTCGATCTCGAGTTGACTCGGCAACAAATTCAAATCCGTTTTTGGAATTCTTATCGGTTCACAAGATCAATCGGTACGTCGTCGGAACCAAAACAAATTCTTCGCGCGTATGTTGGACCAAGACGGAATTTCACCTCTTCCATTCCTCTTTCAATCGTGTTGTAATATTCAAAACCGGTCGCATAATAATACCACCGTAATAATATTGTCGTGAATTACGGTTTTCTGCTTTCACTCGACAAACACATACGCTGAAATTGTCCATAATTTTAGAAGGGGGGGGGAGGCCGATATTTTAAAGTACTTTAGTATTGCACATCAAAACCGCTTTGCAAAAATCATCTTACCTAAAACACCATGAAAAATCCGAAAGCGATTTATTTTAGACATTCTAAATCTGCTATACCTATATATAGTGATGTCGATTTTCACGAAAATGTTTTTTTTTTTTTGAGAACACATTCAAAAGGTTTAAAATGTTTTGAAAAATCGTTTTCAATTAATTCCGTCGACATATAGTTAAAGCATGTTAAACCCACACATAATTATATTTAAAATTGTATACAAGCATATTACCATTTATCTCCGCATTAATATTATTTTATGCTGCTTGAACATAGGAAATACTAATCAATTTGCCTCAGTAATACATGTATGCATTTTTACCTTAGGTTTAAACATTTAAAACATTTAAATGTTCACTAAATGAATGTGTAAACTTTTTCTAAATTTCGTTGACTTTACCATTGTTGTAATTGTATTTATTTTTTGATTTATTTCCACGATTTTACCCGAACTATTTTTTTGAATGCCTATAGTTATTAAAAATTACATTGTACTCAATTTTAAATAAATACAATTACACACATTACACAATATGCGTCAGTCATCAATTATTATGTTGTATGAACGTATGATGAAATGTATAAAAATATTATTATGGTGTACCTAAACCATTGAATTTTTAATAATTTATTATTTTAGCATATAACTACAACTGTGGTGCAGTAATACAAATATCAACAATTAACTATGCCAAGAAAAATGAATAAAAAATACCAAAGAAAATTGAAAATTGAAATGAAAATCTTCGAGCCATAGCTATATGCATCTATAACTATACAATACATATATATGAGTAGGTATATGTAAAATTTACCTGTTATATTCAAATTTTTGAACTATTACTTTAAAAATTCAAACGTAGATGAAAACCTGATTAATCACCAAAATAATTTAAGCGACATCAGTTAATTCAATTTTCAAAACGAGATTTAAATTTAAAATTTGTATTTGATTATGTTACAAGAGTGTTATGAAAATATACAAAAATAGAAATATTTCTCAACACCAACAATCTAGTCGCAATGTATTACAAATGAAAAATTTAAAAAATACGTAGATAAACTTTTTTTTTTTTGTACAATTTTACTATTTTTCTTCGCGCATCGACAGTATTTTGATTGAAAATCACTATGCATACATAATTATACAATTATACCTATACGTTTATTTCTAATAGTACAGTGACCGCAGACCGCTTTACACCTTATAGTATGTCTGAGGGGAGCTGCAATTTATTTCATCTGTATGCGCGTTTCGAAGGGGCTCGGCCCCCTTTCCGATTTCCGCTTGCGACACGGAAAAAATAAAAATAATACGAATATTATCACGTGCGCGTCACTGATAATAATCATCTTTTACGGTATAGTCGCGCGACGAGAGAGCTATTTTATTAGGCATATCACACGATCTAAAAATATTTGCCGCGCGCGTCCCTTCTTCCTCTTTGTATCACTCCGTACGACTGCTTACTCTCGCATCACCCAGCGAAACATTTCAATTCCGGCGCGCTGGAATAATAATAAACTAAATTAATTGCTAACACGTTTTTTTTTTTTTTTTTTTGTTTCTTTCCGAAACACGCGCGCCCGTTCAATTTATATTAATATAATTCACAAGTTCGTCTGTATTATAATTGACGGCGTCCGTTTTTGTGCGTATACAATAATATAATATTATCGAGCCGAAAGAGAGAGAGAGAGAGAGTGAGAGAAAGATAGAAGAGATCTGAAAATATGACACGATCATTTTCACCTTTGTGATGATATCCGGCCGTGGTCACCGGCCAGGGCCGGATTAAGCCCAATCATAGCCCTATAGGAATATATTTGTTAATAGCCCATTACAAAGTATTATCTAAATAGTAGGTATAATTATGCCTACTAAATTACTATTAAATAGCCCTTGCCATTGCCTGACTTTAGGCACGTGCCTACCTCGTCTATACGTTAATCCGGGCCTGTCACCAGCCCTCCCCAGCCATCATGTCGGAATTTATAAAACGTCGTCACTTAACACTATTGATTGTCTTTCGTGCAGACACATATATACACAGTATTTGTTGTTTAGACTTTGGTCGACTATTGTAGACCGTGAATATTCAACATAGTATATTGTTATTTTAAGAAATATTACCGACAATGACTCGGTATCGCGTTGATTTTCACGGCCTTTGTATATTTCATCCGCTTAAAACAAAACGATCCGGGGGCTTTTGTTGTGCCGGGCCGACGCCGATAGAGTACCCTATATACTCGTATTTTATATCGGCTAAAAAAAAAAATTTAAAAAGACGCACTTACTTCGCACGGTGGGTAGGCCATTAGGTGAGAAGTTGGGAATGTAGGATATAGAGGGGAGTTCGATTTACGTAACGTATTGTAACAAATGTACGCAAAGAAAAAAACCGTTGCTATAACGAAAAACGATTCGGTTCTTTTATGCGCGTATGCGTAAATTCGCCAAGTGTTCACCTCCGCCCCCCCCCGATTATTCGGAAAAAATCGGAAAATGACCTCTCTAAAACGCCGCCCGGATAAAACTTCCTTTCGGTCGAAGCACCGCGGCGTTTGAAAACCGGAGCGATAATTTCGGCGGAAAAGTCATTGGCGAATGGGGGGGGGAAGAAAAAAAAACACAAACGTCATTGTAGAAACCAATGCGTTCCTGGCTCGGTCCGGGTCCAAAGCTGCGACGATCAATTATCTCAAGCCGTCGTGGTTTTCGTCGCGCGGCGTAGGCGGATAATACAGTGACCTCTCTCTCTCTCTCTCTCTCTCTCTCTCTCTGTCTCTCGTCCGCCCACTTACCATAACGAACGAGCCATTATTGTTGTTGTCGCGATACGCGCCATCGGAATACGGTCCGCGCGCGACGCAAAACTCCGACGCGGGTAAACAACACAATAACGGCGGACGGGTTCGAAAACCGCAAGGCACGGCGCACGGTTTGTAACGTTACAAAGCCCGCGTCGCGTGTTGTGCCGACGGGGAAAACGCGGCGGAAATAACGTTGTCGTCGTCGCCGCGGCCACCGGGGCCGCCGCCAAGCGTCCCGAAAACGGCGAGAAGCCGACGGTCGGCTTTTAAACGGAAGCAGCGGCGACAGCAACGCCTTGCGTATAGCGAGCGGTTATCCCGCGCGTAACCGTACAAGTCTTTGGACAGTACACAGTTCCGCGGCTTGGTGCGCGACGGGGGCCAACACGTCACGTTTACCGATTGTTTGGAAACGGGCATTGAAATTTGAATTCCACGTAAGACTCTGTGCGTTCCATTTAACGCGAATGTTTGCGTGATTTTCGATTTTTACGAAAGCTGTTGTAAAATAAAAAAAAAAAACCGTGTACGCTTTTTGCACGCATTTCCAAGTGGTTCTTTTTGGAAAAATTGACATTGGCCCTTCTCGCGCTGAGTCACAGAATTTATTGCGTTGTCGACAAGTCGGTAGTCAAGTAAGTGATGATAGGTATTGGGTGTAGTTAAGTACTCTTGCTCTTCGACAACAAGAGGTTTCATTTCGCAGTGTATAGCAATGCTAGTTTGTTTTTTTTCTCCCGCCTTGTACACCTATAATCTTACCTGTAACATAGTTTATTACCAGCAAATAAAATCATTATTATTATTCGATGTACGTATACTTCTCTAATCGGTTTGGAACGTTTCGGTTGTTGTTTTACGGACGCCGAAGGGGGACAAATCGCGCGTTCGTTCGAAACAATGTGGCGATGTTATTGCGCGGTCCGCCGCAGAAATTAAATCGCATCGACAAAGGCGACGAGGGGAACGGAAATCGCGTCCTCGACAATTCATTAATATCGGACGCGTCGACCCACGCCGCTGCGGATCTGCGGCACGGAACGCTTTTTTATTGTACGACCGCAGCAGTTACGAAATCGCGAATTTCCGCGCGTTAAAGTCCGGTGTTAGTTTGTCGGTTTACGCGACGAAATCGCAGACGTCGTCCGGCCGAACAGCCCCAAACACCGGAAATCGAGCGGTTATCGAGTTACAAAGAAAAAGAAAATAAACGCGGAGCGTACATTATCGACATCGTGAATTATTAAGCTGACCGTCCCTCACAAATATCCGGGTAATTTGCGCGGGCGGGACCCGTTCGAAACAATTTTTCTGAAACACGACCCGTTTGGAATAAAAAATACTGCTTTCATACGACCGACCCGTTTGGTTCAGAATTTTCGTTGTTTTAGTTTAACTGAACGTTTACTTAGCGAGCCTTTATATAGTGATGTTTTATCTGCGTTGTCTTATCGCATATTAGACCTCGATGCACAGATATCTATTATATAAAGAGATTTAGGTATATATTTAACCGGATTTTTCGTATGTTTTAAAACTAAATTTGTGCACAGAAATTGTACGTGAACCTAAATAATTTACTTTTTACTTAATTTGAAAATCAATGTTCGTAGTTTAACCGAACGTTCATTTAGCGAGCGTTTATGAGAATTTAAAAGTATTGGCCCAAACGGGTTCACTAAATCCTAGTCCGGACGGGGCCGCAGTTTTATTTGTGGCCCCGATTCGCCCGTTTGCGCCTGTTAAAGTCGTCGTCGTCGTCGCCGGAATTCGTTGGAGTTATTACAATTGTTAATTCGGCGCGTTCGCGTTGCAATATTTATCGCGCGTACACGGTTCGCTATAGCAAACATTATGCGGTTTAAACAATCGATAATAAAAAAAAAAAAAAAACGCGCGACTAACAGTACATTGCGCGCGTGTAATTAGATGGGTAAATTTATTCCCGTTTATTCCAAATACGTTCGGGCCGGACGTTCTCGGTCGTTTTCAAAAACCGTATTCGAGCTTATAACCTCGATCGTCGCGGACTGTGTGCACCTCATAGTACGTCGCCCGCAGTTCGCCACTGCAATGTCAACTATCGTATTTCGCCGCCGACGAACATTCGTCAAACGGCCGGAAACGACCGTGTTTTGCGAAATCCGTTAGCCGGCGGCCGGATCGCGTAGGTACGTATTGAATTGTTCGCGGGCGTCGACGGGGCGAAACGTCCGAAGACTTCCGGGGGGGGTTTTCGTTCCCCGCCGGGAAGCCGTACAAAACGCCGTGTGCGGTCGCGAAACCCAAGTGCTGCGGCAGGTTCATTACGTAAAACGCACAGTTTGCACACGCACACACACGCGCGCGCGCGCGCGAATAACGGACGAAAATAACAATAACACAGAGATGCGTGGCGGACGCGTGTGCGACGGGGGATTTTAAGTGTTGACCACCCGCTCACCCTCCGAAATTTCGGGAAAATCACGACGAGAGTAGATTTTTAACAGATACAGTAACAACAACGACGGTTTCGGTCGACGGGGAGAGGTGAATACAATACACGATGCGTTGGTATAATTATTGTCGTCTCATCGAACTACGGGTAGCATAGTCGGGTATGTAACATGATTGTTGTTATTGTCGTTTCTGATTTTTTTCCGCGGTTTCCCGGCTCGTCCTGCGATTTTAGAAGGAAAAAAAAACCGATAAATAACCGATCAACAGTTTGTACGTCACGGATTCCGGAATATTGCGCGGATTTCCGAGCGCCGCCGCCGATTTCCCGTGAGGTTACCCGCGAACGTCGTTTCGTACGCCGCATTTCCGCGGGCGATTTCCGTCCACGTGTATTTTAAACGCGCGACTGCGGCACTCGACCGAGAGCCCTGGCCGCGGGCTTGCGTTTCGGTACTGGCAAGACCGGTAAGTCCCGCGGAAAAACGGAAAAAAAAAAAAAAGACCCTAATCGGGCGTACCGGGTTCGTCACTTATAAATCGTGATCAATACAGTATTTTTTTTTTTTTTTCTGTTGTCTGGCGACGACCGAACGAAATCGGTGAGTTGATCCTCGGGGCCGACTTTACGCACCAGTCGACTCCCCGGGTTGTTTCCGTCGGACGTGCACGATAGACAATTCCCCCATTTCCGCAGGCGTGTTAGCAAGACGATAATGTTATTGCGTTGAACGAGCGCTCCAGCCAGTCGACCAAGTGACGCCCGGGGGATGGTTGGCCGACAATAGTCCCCCGGACGTTTACTTGTTTTCCAATCGTATTATGTCAATTAGGTTGGCTTTGCAACTTTTTTCATTTGGAATATTTTAGCTGGGTATCAGGTACCAGGTACAGGATCACCGTCATAGTGTGATGTATTCGTCATAGGATCGCATTTTAGTGCGCGCCGGGTAAAAATTTAATTTTTTCTAAAAAAACTGACATCCGCCGATGAGATTACCAGTGTGCACTGGCCCCGTCACTTTTATCGTAAAAACTTCTCATTGTCCGTTTTTCCCGGATTTTCTAGTCCCGTCGCTGCTGCATTTAATACACTATGTTTCCGACGAATGCCGGACGAAAATTCCGTTTTGATAAGAGTCGGACAAAAAGCCCGAGCACATTTTTACATTCTACAATAATGATAATAATTTAAAATGAGTTACGTTTTGAAATAATAATCAATACAAGTATTGATCGATCTACAATAATAAAAATAATGACAGTTTTCAGCTTACCATTGGAAGTCACTAAAATATACGGACGTTTTTTCGAAATTCTATTTGAACATTTCCACCGAATAATACTCGAAACAAGTTTATGATAAATCGTAGGTTTATCAATTAAAAACAATTTTTTTATTTTCTCAATTTGGTACCTATATATATACATATATATATAGTTGAAAGATGATAATAAAGTGTAGAAGTGATAATAACAAGAAAATGTGCGCGGTCTTTTTGTCCGACAGTAAAAAAAAAAAAAACGAGTCCGGACTTTTTGTCCGTGGACCTTTTGTCCCCGGACTGTTCAACCCGTTACCGTTTCCGACCGCACTCCCAACAGCGCGTCTATGAATTTCGTTTGACTGTCGCACGACAGTAGTAAAGGAGTCAACTCGCGCACACCGCACAATGGTCGCGGAATCAGTTCACCGGTATCGGGGTGCAGGTAAACGGGTACCCGGGAATCAAATCATACACAGCCAACGAAACGACTGCGGTTGTTCGCGTAAATTCAGAAATCGTGTCGCGTACACCCGGCGCGGGTACACCGCGACGATGGTTCCCGGTGACAAATATTACGAATATTAAAAAAGAAAACACGCCGTACAATACGTCGGAATGGCAGTTTACTTTTGACGGGACGGTCGTCATGGGGGCGCAGGTCCCGGATTCAAATGCACGACAAACTAGCCGTCCCATCCGCCACCGGCCTCGGACGCACTTTGCGTCGAGATCCGGGCTCTAGTACGAACGTAAAACAGGAACCGCGGAACAGCAGTGCCGGCGGGCCGAACGCACAATGTAAATACCCCGAAATTACCCCGTCCCGAGAGGCGGACTACCCCACATTTGTGTACGCTCGCGGCTCGGTACGCGCGTCCCTCCGAAAACACGGGAAATCCGTCCGACAGCGCGGTCGCCATGGTAACCGCGCGGCGTACACGCTCCCGCGGTACGGTCGCAGCATCGTAACCGTCACGTGGTGAACACGAGGGCGGCCCGGCGTAGCGCGCCCGGCGACCGATCGATCGGCACGCGCGCCGGGGAAAAAACCGACGCAACAAAACGTTGGGACGCCGGCCGGGGTGCCGAGAACCACGCGTACCCGTCGCGGATAACCGGGCACCGTCGCAGGTACGCGCGCCGGCACAAGACGGACGATGACATAACTCGTATTACCGACATTATTATTATTATTATTGTTGTTATTGTTGTTGTTGTTGTTGTTGTTGTTATTACAGTAGTACACCTATAATAATACCGCTTACCTGGTAGATATCGTTATGAACGTAGCCGTCGATTTCAATCATTCTCCGCCGCGATCACCGGCCGGCTGCTGTGTCATACCGTAACGTCTCACGTGCGCGCGACGAAAACACCGGCGGCGCGTACGTCCCGTTCGTATTATTAATCTGTGTCGGTACGATAATTTACGGTAAATCGCCGGCGTCGTCGTAATAATATTGCGACACCGCGCAGTCACGGTCCCGACGGCGGCGGCATGGCCGTAAATGCTATCGGACGGGTTGGGCGGGTACGGGGCAGATATTATTCCCGTCGCGGACACCGGCGATATTCGCGTGGGATCGCGAAACGGCACCCGTACAGCCTGTTATACAACCTGTGGCCAAAACGCGGTGTCGGTCGTACACGGGCGCGCGAAACACGTTCAGTCGGCCGGGCACGCGCGGTACATCTGCCGGGCGGCGGCGGCAAGCTTTCACCCGGCGGCGGTGGCGGCGCGTAAGTTTGCCGGTGCGCGCGCCCAGCGCCGCCTGGCGGTCAGGTCCGCCGGCGAAGAGCGCCGCGGCCGGCTGACGTTGACGGCGAGGTCAAGTTCAAGCCCGTCCGGACGCGCGCGCGCACCAACGTGCGTGTGCACGCGGGCGTGCGGGCGCGTGTGTGTGTGTGTGTGTGTGTGTGTGTGTAATTTTGTGCTGCCGCCGCCGCCGCCTCCACCGCGCTCACACGAGCCCGGCCGCGTGTAATAATGCGATATGCGTGATACGATTGCGAAAAGCGCGCCGCCGCCGGTCGGTTATAATAACGTTTTACTCGGGATAGTTTCCCGTTTTGAAGATCGCGCGCAAACACAATAAATATTCTTGTTGTTGTTGTTGTTGTTGTGACGGCTACTGCCGCGCGATAATACAATATTTTTATTGGCACTATAAATATCAGTGCACTTTATTGGGTTCTTATTACACGTTTAGAGAAACAAACTAAACCCGAACCGCAACGCTTTGGCACGTATACAATAATACAGTAGTATACAGTAACGGTAGTTTATAGCGTACTTTTTCGCAATGCGATACGAGACTTTTAACGAGCCAATGATACTCGGACGAAACGGCGATAAAATCACCCAAACGGACGTTTCGGCCGCAATTATTGCCGTTAAACAAGATAAAAAAAAAAAAAAAAAAAAATAATAAAAAAAAAAATGCACTCTGCGTGGATATCGGGTGATCGTGTGCGCGGTGTTATTGCATTTAACGTAAAGCATTCGTTATCTCGCAAAGTATTGTCTTCATCGGACAATTCATTTTTTTCGACATTTCGACGTACGGCGCTGAAATGTCGCGTAACCATTTTCCGTCGCCACGCTTATTTTCGGAAGCGAAACGACGGCGCTGAATACTTTTGTTTTTCGATCGGCGGTCTAAAAATTCCGCACACACAGACGGCGTACTGGTTTAAATTAATTTCGGTGTTGAAATTTCCGTCGACCAGCCGTCGCGGGATGTTCACGAAATCGTGGCCGACCGGAAACAACGGCAATGTAACTTTTTAGAATTCACGAACAATTGTCGAAAAAAATCGTTTTGAAAATCGTCTACACCGCAGTTGCAGTGCTAAACAATGAGCGTTCAACCAGTGTTTCCCAACGGGGAGGACATTCATCCGTAGTGAAGAATTTAGATATCTGCAGATGATTCAAAGTGAATATCATTTCTGCCTACCTGTAACCCTTCCCTACTCCTCCGGTCTAAACTTTGAACAGGTATAATTCATAAACGGTAAATCTGATATTAGTGTTTATGCGCATCAAAATTTCTAGAAAAAATATTCCCTATTCAAATCTGTGTTCGAATGGGAGGGGGGTTCCTATTTGAAAATCAACAGTATGTACTTATACAAGGTACATGGTGTAGGGGTAAAAATTAAAAACTGTATTAAAATGAAGCTTAAACGATTCCATAATGATTAGAAAAAACATAAATCAAATTCACATTGAATCCTCTGAGATAATTGCTGGTTAATGATGAAAAAATCACTCTGTATATTGCGTGGGCGGCAATGTAGCGATGATGAAATTGTATAAGAATACAATTTAGAAACGTGCAAATTCACCACGTCCGAAATTAAAAATAACGAGTTCGCATTTTTGATTAACACGGGCGGCGTGAGATTTTTGAAAATCATCGAGGGGGACGTACAAAAAAAAGTTGGGAAACACTGCATTAAACGGATCGCCCTGTATAATATAGCTGTTGTAATGTTTTCCGTCCGGTCCGTCGGATTACAAAAGGGCAAATGGGAAGAGGGACTCGGATCAAGAGAAATTAGCGCCCTTTCTCTCGCAGCATTGTTCGCTTTTTCAATAATAAAACGTCATCAATCAATCGTCTGGTTTTTCATACGGTCTAGTAAAAAAAAAAAATAAATAAATAAATAACAATAATACGTCCGTTGTAATTTATTTAATTGTTTCTGTGGCCGCGGACGCGACTCCGGTGTGTTATTGTAAACCTAATAATATTAATAATACGTTTTTTTCTCGATTCCGAATAGAAAAAAACTAGCAAATTAAAAACTCGTTTTTCTTTATTAATCTAAAGACTCGATAGTTAGCAAGAAACGACGTAGAAAAAAACCATCCGCAAAGTCACTGTAGATATCTAGGCGTGTGGGTAATTCGAAATAATATATAAATGTTTAATTTTATGTTGTAAAAAAAAAAAAAAAAAATGAAAACAAATGAAAAAACGACTTAGAAAGCTATTTCAGTGTACATCATAATATTATATTTAATATTAGTTTTAAGTTGTTCATACGGTTTTAGAACGTTCAGACGGCGCGAACATTGTGACACATCTCCGCGAAGGAAGTTTTTTTATGTTTTATCTTGTGTATACGCGTAATAATGTAATATTTATGTTTTTTGTAGGTTAGCGCGCACGGCGGTCAGGTTAAATGCGTTTTTTCAACGCGAAAATTCCCGAATGAAACCCCGCCGGTAAACAGATTTTTGAACGCGCGCCACGAAACTGTCGAGGGTTGATATTTTCGAAAATTGGAACTCTAAAATTAATGTTCTATTTACCTAAGAAAATTCCTCCGCGCGACGTTGTTGTTTTTTTTTCCCCCCGACTTGCCGACTATCCGCACCGTCGTCGTACCTACGCGTTGGCAAACGCGACACGTGCAGTACAACACGTAATACATTAACGGCCCCGGTGGCGTATTTAGGATTTTGCCGGGGAGGGGGGCTGGGAACCGTATTCGGAAAACCGAGTGTTATAAACGCGTTTTTGCGGGCTAAAAAAAATGATCGATTTTCAATAGTTTATATTATATTTGTGCGAGTTATTCGATCCGTCCTATAATGATATTATCTGCCGTCGAAATTCGAACGAACGATTATCATAACCGGACGTCTCATTATCCGTACACTATATTAAACAAGAAAATCTACGGAAATACTTTTTTTTTTTTACTGTTTGAATTACTGTTTATTACGTAGGTGTATATGTGTACCAATACATTAAATTGTCGATTTTTCCGATTTAAATATAGACAGTGAATAACGTGAACAGTGTGCGCTGAACAAAAGAGTCGAGGTGGGAGATATATCTCTCTAATCTCCCCCCGTAAATACGCCACTGATCAACGCACGTATATACTGTTCCTGTACACTGGAAATTAGAGTACCTGCCTATCCGAGTATGAAGTACCTCGGACGACAAACCGCCAAACCGCTAAACCTAGGTGCTTACTGATTTTTAGTCGCACTCGTCTGTATTTATACAACGTTATTGAATTCGAATTCTAAATTACTACGGATTTTGCGTGGTATTTTTACATTTTTATTTATGTTAACGTACTTCCAATTATAATAATGTGTACCGTATATTGCGGTCATAATATTTTTTTATTTTATTATTTTATACTGGACAGATAACAGCCGATGTATATAACAATAAAAACAGACAAAATACCAGTTCGTACTATAATTTATTTGCTAAAATAAAAAAAAATCGTTTTTACAATATTGTATACGCAGTTGTAACTATTTAGTCGTATAATAATATACTCGAAAAAGAAATGTAAAGAGGTTACCTATAATGTTAATGTACCTACAATTATATTGCATAATTTGTGTCCAGTTTGAAAAAATAGGTAAGGCCACTGTTGTACATAGGTCGAAAGTTTGGAGGATAATTTAGTTTACATACTAAAAGCAACGTTAAATCATTGCGGTCGAAAAACAATTCTTAGCGGAGTTCGGTACACGTATACCGGTAAGATTATAAAGTCTGGCACGTATACAGAAAACAATTTCGGTAGAGGTTCATAAATATAAAAATAATTTGTTCTATAGAATTAATATGATATAGTACGATGAATGCGTTAATCAAACATTTTTATTATTTTTTTTCGGGTAGGATGTTGAACCTCTAATCCATAGGCGAGTTCAGACCTTTTTCGCAGAGGGTGCAACCTAAGCCACCAACCGTTTTAACCCACTCATATAGGTAACTCTTAAGGCAAACGACTGTTAAGGATTTTTTTTTTTTAAAACGAGCCATATTGCGCGTATTTACTGAAAATTCAATAGGAAAAAAATTTGATTTTATAGTTTTCTTTATGTATTATATTACCCGCACCGAATAGATTAAACCTAAGTGAACATAAATAATCGAAATAAAAACAGAAATAATAATATGTATAAATAATAAGTTTGACATTGCTATTATGATGAAAATAATTTAAGTTCAAGCCGACGTTGAGTATTGTTGAGACGTTTAAACACTTATCAATGATATCTTAATAATATAATATTGACGATCATAGGAAATTTCATGTATTACTTTAATCATAATTTTTATTACCGTATTTATTCATAACAACAGTATAGACGATACATGTATGTTTTGTGTTCGTAATAATATTTGCTACATTAAACAAGGGTCGTAGACAGTTGCACGAAAAATGATCGTAAAATATTGAAAAATCCGATTAACCGGTGTTAGTCATATAACCTATGAGTAATTCGGTGCTACAAAAGTAAGTACACGGGCTTTTAGCGGCGGCCACCTGATTTCGCAGGGGATGTAGTCGGTGCTTACCCTGTCACCCGTGGACACGCATATACTCTAACCCCTCCCTTTTCCTATGTACACGTGTCTGAATGTCTGATCAAAGTATTAATTGTGTTTTTCCCCCTTGTATAACCAAAGTAACCCCAGCATAAACAAAAATCAATTATTTTTTGTTTTGTTTGTTTGTTTGTTTTACATCTTTCTGATAAACTGGTATAATATTTAATATGATAACTGATAACTAATTATATTTCGTATAAAGTATCGTCGGACGAAAAATATGCAATTTTCAAAATTCCACGTAAACAATTTCCAGGAGAATTTTTACTAACCGAAAATGTGTTCTCCGAGAAAAAAGACACATCTTAGTAAAATTAAATTGGTTCCTTGCTTTATAACTCAGAATCTAAAATGGAAGTCAATTAAGATTTTACTTATGGTCTTTATCATGACCGAATTGAACCGTAATGTTAACGAGCAAAACTCTGCGGACAGCGTTAGAGTTCGTATTTTTTGTTCAATAAAAATAATTATATATGTATATTTGCCACAAAATACGGAAAACTGTTTAATAAAATGATGAAATCGTAAAATAATAATTACAGTATAGAAACGAAATAAACATAAAATATATTATCAATAGTCTTTATGATCTTAGACATCAGGTCACGCGCTAAACTTAGTCAATAATAATACGACCTAAAGGCGGCAATAATCGATATGTTTGTTTTTTGTAATTCAGTGGAATCCACCCGTTTTTTTTTTTGTAAGTCTAGCAAAAAACGTAAAGTGTCATATCCAATATTTCTGTAAAACGAAAAAACTATTCAAGTTGAAAGTTGATAGCCACTTAAAATTATAATTCGGGCTTGTTTTACTTGTCACCGGTCTCCATACTTTACTTATACATTTCTCGATTTATATTGAAATGATAAATGCACTTTTTGCAAGTGTTCATTGCGTTTTAATTCTATGATTATTTCCACAAATCTCAAATTTCTCTTCGCGATATGCTCTGATAAGTTAATAATGATAAAATAACTAAACCAAAACTACTAAATATTAACATTTCGTTTCAGAAAACTGTAGTTCTGGTTAGTTGTATTTCGATCGTTATCATTAAATGATTAATTAAATTATCATTAAGGTAAGTATATCGTTGTTTCAACGAAATTCCTACGAAACTTGAACCCTTTATTAATTTATTACAATATAGAAAATCGCAATTTTTATTGTGAAAACAAAATTATTGAAGATTTGAAAAATAATATAGGTAGATAGGTAAGTAGACAATCAATATGGTTCCATTGTACTCGTATAGTATAGGTATTATAAATTATTATACTCTAGGTACTTGCCGATAATGTCGACTGTACAAGAACAATTTTCTTGTAATATAACAAATATTAATGTCACCGGTTGTTTATAATAATTTATAACTTTCTATTCGTATAAATTTGAAACCGGCAAGTGGTTTTATACTCTAGTGCGCAAACGGAGCGCGGTTGTAACTTACAATTATTATTATATTATTAGGTACCTTGTTGGTAAAATCAATATTATTCAAAAGCCGATTGAATTTAAAATTTATAATATTATTATTATTCAGATAATTATGTATACGAAAAGTATTTTCGGTCTTAACCGAAAGAGTTAATAAGTATAATATACCAATTGTAAATTTTGTCAGTACCTAATAAATAATAACAAAATCAATACTTTTAATTATTTTTGAAATTTGTTCTTATAATTTTTTTTTTATTTAACCTACCTATATGTATGCAGTTATTATGTCTATACACTATTAATTGCAACGGTATACCCAGAACGAGATAATGGGGGAGGGGGGAATTTTCATAGCGCAGATAAGGTAGACATTTATGATGGGTTCAATGATGAATCAAACTAAGAATATATTGAAGCAAACAATTTATTGGAGAGTTAACAGGGTCGGGGGGGGGGGCGATCGCCCCTATTGTCCCCCTGTATCCACCACTGGTTAATTGTTAATGTTATCGGAAAATATGTTGATTATCTTAATTGAATTATCAACAGATAATTAGAGAATACCTATCATAAAAACATTTGGATATTGTACAACAAATATATTATAGTAAAACTTTCGCCAACGGTCTCCTCCATATGTAACGGACATTTTTTTTTTGGACCCGTCAAGTGTTATGTCTTTATAAAACACCTCTAAAGGACGGTTATTATTTTCAGCCCCTTCGGTGACCGTTTAATGGAAGGTTTATAGTGTATGATAAATAATTTATAAACAAATGTCTAACACAAAATAGTATACCTTGCTACATAAATATAATATAAAATGTTACTAGCTGTCTCGCATGGCTTTGTCTGGGCCTATATTGTACGAAAAAAAAAAAAAAAAATGTAAACAATAAAAACGTGTTCCCCACGATTTCCTGTTTCTGTCATCGCCTTTATAACAATTGCAAATTTTGCCCGTAAATTTATATTAATACATTTTATTTTCATCCTTTAGGGATTGAATTTTGAATCAATTTTTTCTTAACGCTTACTTCTCGAGCTCCCCCTATTTGCTCCTATGCTAAAGACACTCGCAGAGTCTTAAGGACAATTTAGTGAAATTTAGGAACATTTCTCACGAACATTAATTTGTACACAGTAAAACGATTTTTGCATTTACTTTACCTATATAGGAGTATAAATTCCTAAATTCTACTAATAATTTACATGGATAAAATATGTTAACATGCAAATTTAAAAAAGTTGATACTGCTTACGGGTAGACCATTGTCGTAGGAGAGTAACTAGTCTTGCTTTTCATATGTTCCAAAAAAACAATAATAATAATAATATTTAGCGGACGGACTGTTGAAAATGTCGATAAACGTTTCAAATAGAGTACCGTCGAGCCGAAATCCGTATCTTTTAAGGCAAGGCATGCAAAAATCAGAGTAAAATCCTTCCGAGAAAAAAAACACCCGCACATTTTATAAAACTAATAGGTTCTTTCTTATATTCAGAATCTAAAAACCGATAGCACAATACATATTATTATTATTATTATTATTATTGCAATCGTTCGAGTAGTTTGAATAGATATAGTTTTGCAGTCTGTATTTAATACGTTTTACACGAATATAGGTTTACGGCTGTATAGCCGTGTGTAGGCAAATGATATTCATATTTACGAGTAACGTCTGTCCATATCAATATACGCGTATTGTACACATGGTTGGTTAGTCACCTTGGTTGTACTATGTTGTCGTTATCGATCAGACTATTGTACCTATAGTTGTTTAGTTGCCGGCTACGAAGACCTATCAATGAAAGCTGTCAATTAATCATAATAGTTTTCAAACGGTGTCTTTTTGGTAACCATAGATTTTCGTACACGGTATAATGAAAATAATAATTCCGCCTATCAATACGGTGTACAGTTACCAAAACGAAATTCTACGTGAAAAACGAAATAATCAATAATTTGTTTTAACGGTTTATTGCGTGGGGTTTTTTTTTTTTATTTTTTAATATCAAAGTCGACGTGAGAGTATAATATTTTATTTTCGATTTGCAGTAATAACCGGACTTAAGAGTTACTTTAAAAAAAAAAAAGCATCCTTAAGAGGATTTAAAACGGAACGCATAAACGTACTTTTATATACCGACTATATTGCACAAGATTTAGGTATCTGGGTTCCCATAGGTTGCGTGACTGTCTTATTATGTAAAAATGATATTCACATAAAAACACGATATTTCCGTCAGCAAAATATTTAGGTACTTGTACAGTTTCTTATGCGAACACAATTTGTCGAGAATTTTTTAGTAGTAACTTAAATTTTAACAAAATAGTTAAGCCAAGGTAATATTATTTATTTAATGAAATAATACTAATAATAATAATAATAATAAATAAATAGTAAGTTATTTTTTTTTTAATTAGGTATTAAGTTGAAAGTTATCGAAAAAAAAGTAACTAATTAATTTTAACTTTTGAAACAGTTACTGCTTAGCTTTAAAAATAAATATATTATAGTTTTAAAATTAGGCTGAATTTTCAATTCGCCTGTATGACGTATTAATCTTCCAAAGGTCTTTTTCGAATCTCAGGAGTAACTTAATAGCAGCTATACAGAACGACTCATGAAGATATTATGTCTCATTGTGATGTCTCGGGAAGTATTACATTTTTTCGGAATTTGTGTTGACAATTTAAAAAACAGTCAGCTCTAAAATGTCAAATTGTTATTATTTTTTGGCGTCTTTATTTATGAATGTTAAACGACTGTCAAATGGTAATCTATATTAAAAATCCCGTACATAGATTTGGTATTAGTTTAAATACTTTTAATGCATTTTGGTGTTGCAGTTTTTAAGATTTTTGATTCGGGTCAACCCGTTTACAAGATATTCCTGCACACTAGGAGGGTATAGTGGAGCACTATTCAAACGCCGTGCAGCCACACACACACACACACACGACTTTCCTCCTATCCCAGTATTTTGTTATTGCCACAAAAAAGTATTTTCTGAAATAAAAAAAAAAAAAAAAAAAAAAAAAAAACGTAAAGAAACATAAAATTCCGAGAAAACTTTGATACTTTCCGAGTTATCGCAATCGCCTCGCTTCCTGTATATTAATGTTATCGGGTTTCTTTCAATAATTGGGTTTTTGCACGCGCCGCGTCGCCGCGAGCAGTTTCAGTTGACGTGTTCCCGTGTGTTCGTCACTTTGGATCGCTACGGTTTCGTTCGTTCGTACACACTTATATTGCTATGTAATATCTATTATTGCGAGTAGGTACGTGTTCGTATCCGCACAAGTGCAATTGCGTAATTTTCGCCGGCATCTCGTTTATCCCGACTTGTTTTTTTTTTTTTTTTTTTTCTTAACCCGCAAATGTCGGGTTTACGGGTTTGAATATTAATCAATGTGCACAACGTGTGCACTGCACGCACGTTCGTTGTACACGACGTGTTTATAGATGATAATTGGCCGGTAATACGAGTACATAATTATTTCGCATTACTATTTGTTTTTATTTGTTTGTTTGTTTCTTTTTTTTTTTTTTTACTTTCGTTACATGCTCGTTTGCGTTTACGAAAGAATACGTGTTTACGTGTGTCCGCGACGGCACGCAGAGATTCGATATGTTAAACATATTAGGCTAAAACAACAAACTGCGGAGGTCCGACAAGCCGGTTCTTAAAATTTCAATTTCTATACAACACACGTGGACGGACCCTACATAGATAGGTACTATATTGTACAAATTATTGTGTAGATTAGAAAAAAAAACCCACTGAATTTAATATGACCGAAAAAAAAGCGCTGTTTTCAAAGCGGCGACTTTAACGAGACACAATTATTTTTAGAAAGCCGTGAGCGCGCGAAAAAAATAGATTTTCCTCAATCGTAGGCACGTGTTAGGTTATATGGCTGTAATACGGTTGTATACAGATGGGTAGCCTGGAATTTTCATGCAGGGCGTTATGAAAAATAATGCAACTTTTTTTCTCTGTCTTTATCACAGTACGTCAATATCACAAACAGACTTCAGAAAATGTACCGAGACGGGAAATACTATTCTCATCCACCTCGATGGAAAAATGGTAATCGTCGTCAATTATACATCAATAATCAATTTTTAACATGATATAATTTTTATGAAATTCCGAATGCGAACATTGTTATAAAATGTGTATGATAGTTACGCATAGCTGTATTGTAAAATAATTTATTTTTCACCGTTTTATTATGTACCTGTAATAAATAAACACAGCCAAGGGAGTATTTGCTACATCTATAACACTTCGTCTCGCTACCTCACTGACGTTATACATTATACTGATTATAGTTTAAACTTAAAAACGAAAATTGAATTTAATTTAAATTAATACAAAAACAAAAAATTCCAGCTCTATCGATTTTGATTTATTTATTATCTATTCATGAATTTATCGGGTAAGTAGGGGATTCAATGTCGTTTCTTTGGTTTTGCTTATTACTGTTTGGCGCATTCTTTTTTTTATTTTGTACTATTTTTTTTCGTTATTTGTTTCCTTTTTTACACTCGTGTCTATAATTATTGTGCATTTCGTAAATAATAATACGAAATGTATAATTAAAAAAAAAATAAATATGTATTTTGGGTATACATTATTCCTTAATACTAAAATAACAGGGAGTACAATAATATAATAACGATATAGCTTAAAGTTTTAACATAATATCATATTAGTCGTACAATATTAAATAAATGTAGAACTTTACAACAATTCAAAGTGTATAATATGAATTATTTTTATAAATAATATTTTGAGTTACCACCATTTTATAGGTGTTACAAATCAAAACGAGTTAGACAAAACTTACATCATTCGAATTAATAATAGGGATTTATTTAGGAATTGGGTGTTGGAGATTGTTATTAAATTAAAATTAAAAACGAAAAAAAAAAAACACGATATTATCTTTTACCGTTTATCACAATCACATTTAAAATATAAACACGGTCGAGTACGAGCGTATGGAAATCGGGGAAAACATTTCGTTTTCGACTCAGGGAACGTCAAAACGAAACGTTTTCACATCATTCGCATGCGGTTTGTACTTTTACGCTGATCGGCGTAGTGATGTTAAACGGTAATTCGTGTCTATTTGAATAGCGATCTCGCGTAATACCAAATCCGGAAGAAATACTCGCTCCGCTTCAACAACGATGCGTTCGAATAAGACGATATGTCCGCGTCCATATTGTGATCCCTCAACCACGACGTAGTGTTGGTCTCCGATGTTTGTGTCAGCGACGGTTTGGATTCCATAACGGATTCTTCGACGTCCGATTCGTAATAATCTGTCGCATACAACACGCCGTTACGTTGTAATAATAGGTATAATTTAACAGGTATTTTATTTTATTTGTCGAATTTATTTTTGAAATAACACGAGAGCAGACCGCAGTCGTGTGTGTACAATATCATGCGTATTGTATATTATTGTTATTATTAAATAATATTTACCCGTGGGTTTTTGTACGGTGTACGGTTCTTCCGTTTCCAGCGGTTCGCTGAGGCCTACTTCGTTTTTGGCGAATATCCTGATATGGTACCTGTGATTTTCCTGTAAACCAGAGTAAACAAAAACCAAAATTAGGTACGCAAATGGTTTAAAAATTATACATTTTTCTTCTGTTCAAAGTATGATATCACGGTACAATATAAAATATGTATTCTGACAGTAAATATATATATATATATATTATTCGGCAGAGTCGATTCGAGTCCGGTTTTTTAGGTATGTATATATGTGTGTGTGTGTTTGTTTATAACGATCATCCGTCGTAAAACTCGACAGTAAGCTGGTACGCGCGTGCCGTTCGGTTATAAAGTTTTATTATTAGATTATCTCGTATCCGAATGTTGATGGATTTAAGGGGGAGTCACCGGCCGGTTGCGTATCTTTAAACGGTATGGAAACTACTCATTTCGGCACCCAATCAGTCCGTATTATTTCGCCCAAATGCCCGTCTAGTTGTCTAATTAGATTTGTTCGGACTCAACCGTACGTTTTGCGCCCACCTGTAAGTCTTTGACGTTAAATTTCTGCATGTCCGCGTCGACCCGTCCTACTTCCATCCACATGGTCTTCTTTTCGTCCCGAATCGCTATATTGTAACCCAGCAGAGGGGCGCCACCGTCCGTTTCCGGTACTCCCCATTCTACGATCACGCTGTTGGTGGTCAAGTTACGCACTTCCAACGGGGCGGTCGGCGGTGACGGTACGGCTAAAAACGGTTTGTAAACACATTATGAACGTATAAATAACCGAGAGTTATCGCGTTTACTGTAATCCGTGTATACTTACTGGCATGGGTCAACAAACTGACCAATTTCGTTTCGACTGATTCACTGAGGCCGACACAATTTTCCGCGTAAATCTTGAAGAAATATTCGGATTTTTCTTTCAAATTTTCCACACAATATTGGATTACTGACGGTTCCAACGTGGCCACTTTAAACCACTTGTTGGTCGTGTTTAATTGTTTTTCAATCACATAACCTGTAAAACGTAATGAAACGTAGGTATTTACATGTTTTATAATAAATTTGTTCCTACTATACAACACCGATGGATATTTTAATAATTGATAATGCAATAATGACAAACAACATAATTTTACTAGAAAACAAATTACCCGGCGGACAACTGCGGGACGGCTTGTAAGGTATAATCTAGCAGTTCCCCCTTATGTCATAATATACACAAATATAAGAAGTGGTAAATAATAATGTGATGCAATTGCGTTTGGTGTATTATTACATAGAATCGCATACAAAAATAATATCACATCTTTTTTATTTAAACTTTATACTTTCTGATTTTTTCGTAATCCGTACCTGTGATTTCTGATCCACCATTCTTTTCCGGTGGACCCCAATGTAACGTCACGCTTTTGCTGGTGATGTCACTTACAGTGAAGTCTGTTGGAGGAGACGGTGAAGCTAAAATAAAATGCATAGAAATTATCTCTCATATTATAATATATCGCCAGGGAAAAAAAACCGTAGGCATAATATCCATTAATATCATTTTATCATTCATTATAACTTTGTCAATAAGTATAATAAATAATCGTAATTAATGGTATTATGTGTCGGTATTGTGTGTTAAGTATATAATGCAAACACAATTACTGGTTAGTTATAATATTGTATTATTTATGGGCAACGGTAAGTTGCGTCTATAGGTTTTGTTGTAAAAAAGTACAATAAAAAGCATAATATTTTCAAAAGAAGTCGATAACCCCGAAAACTGTGACAATCGATTACTAGATACAGAAAACATATGGCTAAATATAAAATATAGTAAGACAGTAATAATTCTTAGTGTAAAATGTTAACCGCGTACATTTCGTTTTATTTCGAGCTATATACAA
Source organism: Cinara cedri (assembly GCA_902439185.1). NCBI lineage: Eukaryota > Metazoa > Arthropoda > Insecta > Hemiptera > Aphididae > Cinara > Cinara cedri. The sequence continues at coordinate 52,841 of CABPRJ010000968.1, read as the reverse complement.
TATTATTTTACTGATTGTTTAGACAAATAGACAATTATCACCAACTTGAAAATTCACTAAAAAGCAAAATATTACGCTACTTATCACTGTTCCGATTATTCCGACGCAAGTTACAGTAGTCGCCTGGTGTATGTACAGAATTTAGAGGTTTCTCCAATTAATTAATTGACTGCAATTCATAATATTGCGAATAATTTCTATTTCAAATATACAATACAATTTGTAGGGTTTCTAGGTTAAGAAATACTTGCGTAGGGACCAATTTATGAAGTATTAATTGTATGCTAACTTTAACAGCAGTATTTAAGTTCTTAAATTACTTATTAGTAAACGTCGAGAAAATACGTTGCCTATTTTCAATGATAAACTGTACTAATAAAATTTAATAAGATATGATTAATGATATATTACAGCAGTATTTTTCAACGGTAACCTATTTTTCACGGCTATAAAATATTTAATAACATTGTAATATAATATTATGTTGTAGCTCATGAATCATAATGTATGTATTATTATTATAATAACCGTTATCAAGATAATTATTAGGCGTTTTACTTATGCAATAATTCACTGTGTAGTAAATTGCCTATTTACAAACCGTATATTCTAGACCAAATAAAATGATAATGATTTTTATAAAACGTTTTTAAATATTCGTGTATGATTTAGTATAATTATTATTTATCTATGTTTAAAATATAGAAGAATTTAAGATTCATATTTTTGAAGAATGAAACAGTATTTAAAGTATTAAACTTAATTCGGACAACATGTTAGGACATCCTATGTTAGGATGAAACATGATATTGGTTTTCATTTTTGATATTTAATGTGAAATAATATCGTTCATACGATTAAAATGAAAAAAAAAATAGTATTTAAAAGGTAAAATTACTCACTCGAAACTCTCGGTCTAGTCGGGAATATTCCCATAAGTACGTATAGTGTTTCGTCAGATATTCCATTTCTAAAGCCTATGTAAGAAGATTATTAAAAGCAAAAGCATTAGCGTGACAACACTGGTTTAAAGCAATGCACTGCAAGTAATTTTACACAAAACTAATATTATTCTTTTCTCACTTATACGCTTGCCGGCCACAATAGGTTCGTCTGGTTGATACGGTTTTCCGTAACCTACGTGATTTCTAGCCATAATCCTTATGTCATAAGACGAGCCCTTTTTTAAATCCGATACTTTTATGTGTAAGTCTTTCGTGGAACCGATCTAAACAATATTGAAAAGCCGTTTGTAGATCACTCGTACTTTAATGAATTAAATACGAGCCTATAGCATACCTTTTTCCACGCTTTTTTATCGATTTCCTTAATTTCTATGCAATAATCTTCGATTGCTATTCCGCCATTATCGAAAGGTGGCAACCAAGCGATTGTTAATGATGTATCTGTTACACCTGTGATTTGTAAAGGACCCTGCGGCGCTGACGGTTTATCTATGAGAATAATATTTTGTAACATTGAACATATTCTTGCACATCAATTCACCGAAATTATTTTTATCCCAATGTTACTTACGGTATCGACACTTAACGGTGACGGGTTCACTTTCTAAGTATTCCGAAGCTCCTACCGCGTTCTGAGCGCAAACCCTGAACATATACTCTGCATCTTCGTGTAGTTTTTGGATGCTATATGCCGACACATCGTGGTCGACATCGGCAACTCTGGACCAGATCATTTTGCCTACGTTACACCTTTCTACCTGATATGATGATATGTCCAGTCCACCGTCATCCGAGGGTTCTTTCCATTCGATTGTCACCGAGTCTGAGTTGATATCTTTGATGCGCATCGGGCCTTGTGGTGCGCCTGGTTTGTCTATACAATAACAATATTCAGACGGTACTTTAACACGGTGATATTAACAATATCGGATTTTCATAAACAAATTTTAATAAGACTAGACTGTTAAGAACATATAAGGTATTTTCGCAAACGCATTCCCATAAACTAAAATAAACAAATCGGGATTGAGTCGGGCTACATAAAAATATTACCGAGAGAACCGAATTTTTTATCCCTTACCGTCCTTAATTGATTCTAAACATAATATCAATGTTAAAATTATTAAATTATGCAATTTTATTAAAAATTATTTCATATATTTACGTACCGATTACTTTGAGGTTCAAATTACACGTAGCTGTACCAGCAGTGTTTGACGCTGTTATGGTATACACACCCGTGTCCGATCGGTCCACAGAGTAGATAGCTATTGTCGTGGAGCAGTCGTCTTCATCGTTGTATATGCTTACATGTTTGTCGGCCACTTCTAAGGGTTTGCTGTTTTTTGTCCACGATACTTGAGGTTTTGGATAACCCCTGTACGTTACTTTGACCTTCCATTGATTACGAACCCTGATCATCTGCGATGTATCTGATTCACGCACTTCAATTTTTGGTACGTCCTGTACGCTAAGTTTACACGAAGTTTGCACAGTGCCTGCTCCGTTTATTGCTTGGCATGTATACGTGCCCGTTGTCGATTCTATACACTCGGTAATAGTCAGTTTAGCTACATGATTTTCAAACGATGTAGATTTGGTCTTGTACAGCGTTCCGTTTTTGAGCCTTAAAAATGTAATATACTTCGTATTTAATCACGTAAAAATATATTAATCAACTTGATAAATTTAAACTACAAGGAAGTCAAAAAAAATATCACTTCAGTATAAAATATAGTAAGATACCTAATTTTATACGAACTTAGCTTTTAAATTTTAGCATTTCGATATTATAAAAAAACAACTATTGGAATAATTTTATTTCTTAAATCTTAAAATTATACTATAAGACAATTACCATTTGATCTCCGGTATTGGTTTCCCAGTGATTACACATTGAAGTACAGCAGATTTACCCAGTCCAATTGATAGATCGGACAAAGGCTCTTGAATGACTGGCGGAGAGAACGATCCTGGACTAGCTATCTTCACGTATTTTGTGTTGTGTGATGCAGGTCCTGTTCCAGCACAATTAATAGCGGCTACTTTAAACATGATATCGTGACCGGTCGATAAGTTTATAACTTCATGTGTGGTTTCTGTAACCTGTTCTTTATGCCATCTGAAAAACAAAGCAAAAATCTTTAACTATGAAGATTCTAGAAATATATTACAATGTTAACTTACACCATGAATTCATCTTTATCGTGATATTCAACAACATAGCCTTCGATAGGTGAATTTCCATCAAATTGTGGTGGTTTCCAAAGTAGTGTAACAGAAGTATCTGTGACTTCAATAATATCTGGCACTCCTGGTTCACCAGGTACCTCTACAATTTGTATTAAATTGTATTATTAAATCAATCCATAAAAAAATAGAATAAAATGTTCAAAACAAACTTATAATAACGATGTCTATGTCTGCTGTAACTTCACCATAAATATTTTTTAATTTCAACGTAAGAACTCCTGTATCTGCTTCCTCTATCTTCGTGATAGTTAAACTAGCTGACGATTCACTGATCGAATAAGAAACCTAGACCAAAAGTATAAATTAGATGTTATTCTAATTAAAAACATGTTAATCATTCATACTCTGTTTGATTTTATTAAGACATTTCCGTTGATGAACCATTCTAATGTTGGCAACGGTGTTGATATAAATGTCACATTGATGTTTAGATCTTCTCCTTTTTTTAATCGATATTCTTTTGTAATGTTACTTATTTTTGGTGGTTCTTCTTTAACTGCACATTATTAGTTAAATTAAAATGAAAATATGTTGTAAATAATACTAGCAAATTATAATTTAATGGACCCCTTGATACTTTTTTTTTAATCACTAAATAATTGTCACCGTAATTATGTCATAGCCATTATCACCATTTTTGTTTTTGCATAATGCATATTTTGTTATAAGTTTATAAATACTACTAATGATGTTGTTATGGTAGACAGAGTTGTTTGGATAATATGTATAGATGATTTAAACTTAAACTAGTTTACCTTCAATTTTTAATTTTGTCGACGTTTTTATGTTAACGGCAGTACAAATATATTCTGCTTCATCGGGAATCGTAGGTTTTTTAATAATGAGCGTATGCACGGCACCTTCAGAAAGAATTTCATATTTATCGGATTCCTTTATGATTTTACCTGACCTAAAACAATGCATTTATTTTATATAGTTAAAAACGCAAGTTTTTTAACTGAATTTTAAGTGTGGTACCTCAGCCATTTCACTGGCACGTCTAGTTTTGAGAGTTCTACTGTTAGATTAATATCAAATCCTTGAACCGCAAGAGTAACATCAGGCAATTTTTTGACGAAACTAGCCCTTGGTTCTATAATATAGACATTTATATTAAAATTAGTTATACTATATTATAATATTCTATAATAAACAACACATTTTGTATTGTTTAAACATAAAATGTTTTTTAAAACTAAGAATATATCTAAATTAGGTACACTTATATCTGTGATATTACCTTCAACAGTTAATTTTGCTGTACAAGTTTGTTCATGAACTTGACATCCATAAACACCACTATCGGTTTTAGAAGTTTTAACTATTTCTAATTTCTGTCGTTTGCCATCGATTGTTAATCTTACATTACTGTTCAACTGTAATTCTTTCCCGTCTTTAGTCCATTTTACTAATGCATCACCTTTGGTTAGTTCAATTTCAAATAAGACTTGTTCGCCAGTTGCAACTTTTTGATCTTTCAGTTTTGTTATTATTTGTGGCGCAAGTTCTTAAACAATTTTAAAAAAATTATCAATTTGAGTTAAAAATTTAATATCTATTTTACTTATTTTAATTATAATTTCATATTTTACAATTTTACTTGAATAATTTATTAGTTGATATTGGTACCTGTATACTGTATAGTGTATACTTCGTTAAACATAGAATAAGTCATTAATTATAAATAAAAAACTGTTGGAAATTATTGTTATTTATACTTATTATTTTTTATTTATGTGCAAGACATAGAAGTATAAATAATGTTGCTTACATGATTTCCTCAGGAACTGTCGTATAAGTTATTTAATTATAATATATAATCAAGTCTGGATTAATAAGTGGACCAGGTTAGACCATGGTCATGGGCTACCAGACTTTTAGGGCCTCATTTTTCAACAGAGTATGTTAATTATGTACCTACGCATTTAAACATTAACTTTGAACTTTGCAATTATAAAAGTTTTTTTTTGTCTGATAATGACATATACGTATTATTATTGAGTAGAGATTACAAGTAACTTTATTAAAAATAACATATTTATTTATTTAAATAATACACATGGCTTTTGAATTGAGATCTATATGATGTCTATACTATTTATTATTTTTCTTTTGTTAAAACGTATTGATTGGAAACATTTAAAATTATTTTATATTACTAGTTTTTCAACAAGAGCCTCGTTAAAATGTTTTGTTCTGGGGCCACTAAATGTCTTAATCTGGACTTGTATATAATTATAATTATATATTAAGTGTCTACTGTATTTGCCGGATTTTTCTAGAACTATAAAAATTAATATTTTTCAATTTTGTGTCTTTGACGGAAGCATCTATTAAATATTTATTTTCACCCCTTAAAAAAAATAACTTTATTTATTCACTTTACACGCATTTTTCAAAATAGCCACTTTGTATTCTAAACATTGTAATGAACCATATATATTCGATTTATTTTTCTTAGTTATAACGCTTTGAATGTCACATAAATAGACATGAAAATAATTAACTTTTTAATTACGGTAATTCCTTATCTTTTATTACATATTAACTGTCTTCATGCCTATATTTTAAACATTTAAACGGCTGTAACTAAGAAACTATATATCAGATACGAATAAATGATACTCTTACATTTAAATTTTTAGAATATTTTTTACGAGGTGGATATTTTGAAAATTCTTTAAGGTGAATAAATAATAAGTTATTTTTTTTTTTTAGTAATTGAAAAATGGAAAAACAAATTTAATTTTTTTTTAATGTCCTTCAACGAAGCAAAGATAAAAAAAAATTAATTTTTAATAACTTTAGAAAAATCTGTTAAACACTGGAACACTGTATTGCATAATGTATTTGTATATTATATAGATGCTGTACTAATGACTCTTAGTGTTCATAAGAAATTAATAATGTCCTTATATCAAAGAGTTATTGTTAATAATTTAAAAAAAAAAAGTTAAAGAAGATTGATTTATTTCACATTATGAGTAGGCCACTGTTGTAGATGAGAAGTTGGGAAGGTAGGATATATATGAGAATGTAATGCATATTTGTATATGCAATGATTAGTTATAGCTAACGAAAAACAATTCTGAGAGGAGTTCTGCTTTAAAAGGTCATAATATTTACGATTTTGTCAAATTTGATTTTAAAGTTATCATAAAAAAAATACTCAATTTTTTCTAGTTTATCACAAAGTACAACTAATATTGGACTTCATGTTAAATTTCTAGGCATTTCTGTTTGTTTAACAATTTTTTCTACAGAGTACCTACAAAATAAAAATTAGTAAAAAGTTGTCAAATTAAAATTTCTATATAAAGCTCAAAAATGGATGAAATGTTTTGAAAATTTTACCATGTTTAAAAACTGCTGTAAATATAGTATTTCTGTCTAAATTTCAAATTTCTACAAATATTTTGAACTGAATTAAAACCAAAAAACAAAATTGATAATAATAAAAACATTATGTATTCATAAAATTCCCCGTTTTTCTTACGTTTTATCTTGGTTTTCCCCAATTATTATGAATATTGATTGGAAAAATGCTAAATTACCTTCTTAAAGTACCAATTAGATAAAATTCTCTTTCAGAAAAGATGCTACAATTGATTCATCGGAGGATGATTTCTAGAAGAATTTTTGTACGTAGTATAAAAAAAAAAAAATATTATAATAATAATAAAAATCATTGTAAAGACAATACATTCCCGCTTTACTTAGAATCATAAATTAAAGATAAATTAGATTCTGGTGTACATCATAAATTAACTTAAATAAATTTAAAATAGTTCAATTTATACCTATAACGTTTATTTCTGCAGTACATTCTTCGTCACCCAAGGAACATGTATATTCGCCATCATCGTGTACCGATATACCGCGAATAATTAGTTTGCGTGTTTGACCTTCCTTTTCAAAGAAGACTTTGCTTTTCATGCCATCCGTAAGCATCTCACCATCCTACAATATAAATAGTTTAAAAGACAAATTTCTGTAGTTTTCAAATTAGAAATACTCCCATACTTTATGCCAGGTTACGTTTGCCGTTTCCGATGAAACCTCAACTTCTAAAATTGCACATTCGTTTTCTTTTACTTCAACATCCTCGAGTTTCTTAACGAACTCGGCTTTAACATGGTTTACAACCACTGTGCTAGAGGTAACCTGATCTTTGACTAAACAAGTGTACTTTCCAGAATCGAGAATGCTTGATTTTTTGATGATCAAACGGTGAACCCGTCCTTCTTGATGCACCTCTCTATGATCCATACCAGTAAGATCTTTACCGTCCAATTGCCATTTAGTTGACACTGTGTGTGATGTTTCACATTCCAAATAAATTGATTGCTTTTCGTCAACTATAATGTCCATTAAAGGTCGAGTAAACTTCCTGTAACATTACCATTTAAATATATTATATATATAAAAAAATTACTTATACATGTGTAGTGTGTAGTGTTTAATTTGTAAACTTACACTTGTGGTACGTCAACTGACACTCTAGCACCATGTGTGGCAGTTCCAAATGTGTTTGACGCGACACATTTGTAATCACCTGCGTCCTCTTCACTATCAGCATGCGCAATTTCTAAGACAATATTTTCTCCATCGAATACTTCCCTTTTTTTGGATGACGCAAGTAGTGGTTTATTATTTCTAAACCAAGATACTGTAGGAACCGGATTACCGGTAACTTTGGCTATTAAAGTAATAGTTCCATTTTCTTTAACTGTTTGCTCTTGGAAACGTTCAATAAACAATGGTGCTTGTGGACCAGGAAGTTCTGTAAAATAATTATTTTATTAAATTTAAAAATAGGAACAGATAAAACAGATAGATTTGTTCAATAATAAATAAAAGGTTTTTTTTTTTTTATTGATATTGTGTAGACTTTAATTGGTTTTGAAATATGAATATTATGAATGAAACAAATAAACATGAAAGTTTTTTATATGGTTTTTTATTCAACTATATGTATATGTGTATTTACTTGTATACTGAGTAATATAACAGTATAGTATAATATTATAGTTTTTAACGAAATTCATATTTTAAAAGTTTTATAATAAACCAAGTTGGTAAATGTAATTTAATTTATGTTATTACTTAAGCTTAGATATAAATACCCTTAAAATATTAAAAATAATGCACTTTCAATAAATTTAACGGACTAAAAGCGTTCGACAATCGACCACATGCACCACCGATATAATATTATCGGGCGTCGTTGAAAACCGCACACATTTTGTCTATTGTTAAAAATGGAAATTTGAAAGATCGATTGAATTCTCATTCAAAATCACACACATTTGATTATTAATGAGAAGCATTATAGGTGAAATTAAAGACCCAATATAGTCACTCGCTTGCTGATCTCACTCGTACAATTTTAGTCGACAATGACCTTCAATTTGTAGGGCGAAACCACGTTCGATAGGATACAAAGTAAAATATGTGCGGCATTGAAAGATGCATTTTTTTTGAAAGTGTACTGTTATGACGACCACCGATATTATCGCTCGATAAGAAAATACTCCGATAAAAGTTGCCTTATCTAATTTAAAATCAGATTTCCTGATGTTATATTGTTCAAGATAAAAATGGTTTATAAATACATAGTTCTATTTTTATGTGTAAATGAAGTCAATTTTTTTAGTCATAATGCGAGAAATACGTTAAAAATGTCTCAAAAAGACATTTGAAGGCATTACAAATACAAATTCATTTGTAACTTTGAAAGCATCGTGTAAGATATTCCAAAAAAAAAAAAATACAAATGCATTAAAATCCGAGACCTAGTTATGCCTTGCGTAGTGCCCTACGTTACTTACCTTCGACTGCTAGGAAACATGTTGTTTGTGCACAACCAAGATTATTTGTTGCGATCACGGTGTATTTTGCGGAATCACGCAAAGTTGATTTATCGATAGTCAACGAATGAACGCCATCTTTAGTCACGACAGCTTTAATATCTGTAAGTTTCTTACTATTTTTTTGCCATTCGACCGTAGGTTGAGGCTCACCGCTGATTTGAGTGCTCAACACTGCAGTCTCTCCCTCATTTATGGTGATGTCGTAAAGTGGTTCAAGTATTTGTGGTTTTTCTGGTAGTCCAGTTTTCACTTTAAGCACTAAATCCATTTTAGCCTCACCCTCTCTATTACTGGCTGTGACAGAGTACACTCCTTCTTGAGACTTTTTGACATTATTGATTTTAACGGTGCTCACATAAAAATGCATATCTGAGTATGTATCCACTTTTGTTGAATTTGTGGTCGAAATTTCTTTACCATTGTAATGCCACAATATATCCGGTTCTGGTACGGCTACAAGCCGACATTCAAGTACAATATCAGAGTGCTCAGGGGCACAAGTAGCTTTAGGCTTCCGTGAAAATGTCGGTGGTATACCTTCTAGGATATCAGCTAGTGAAGATTCTCTAAAAATTGCATACACAAATCTTAATAATATTCAGATATAAATTTATATTAATATACATAAATATAATTTATATATAATTTAATATTACTATTAGTTGTAAATGTTTTTTTTTTTTTGATCTGGTAATTTTTAAATTTATTTATAAATATACTTTATTTAATTATAAATACAAATCACCTAGACATGCTTTTTCTGGAAATACCGGTTACATCTGACCCGTGGTCCGATAGTGGCGCTTCTACAGTTAATTCGGTTGTACTAGATGCAAATCCAGCTACATTTTTAGCAACACACGTAAACGTACCGGCATCTTCGGGAAATACTTCTCTAATTATCAATGTCGCAACATTATCTTCATCATAGAATATCTTAAATGCAATATAATTAATTATAAAATAGGATTTGTTTATAAAACTGCTTGTGGCAATTTCATGACAGTAAAATATAAAATAATAATAGCCTATTGTGAGATGTATTACATATTTATTATGTTATACAAACAACCAGCTTATTATTATAATTTTACGTTTTATTCAAAGGAGCATGTTTTTTTGAAGTTAATGAAAAGTGAAGTCTATAATATGAAACTAACCTGAAAGTCTTGAGACGGCTTTATTATTGCAGTTTGTCTAAACCACGTAATTTGTGGCCTAGGGTTACCTTCTACATGGCATTCAAATTGAACTGTGCCACCATCAGGCACATGTTTCGGTTGGAGTTTTTCAACGAATCGAGGAGCTGAAGGTTTTTCGTTTGAAGTGAATCCTTAATTCATACATTTTATGGTCAAATTATTTTATTACAAAGAAAAAAAAAAATGAAATGATTTTATTAAAGTGTATCTACTTTGAAATATGGGCAGTTTATCAATCTTCTCGTGCAATTTTTTTTGTACGTATCGCATATAGCTTGTTTCGTCTCTCAAATAAATAGAAGGAACCCATCCTTTTTCTTCTGTCAAATGTTTTTTTACAAACCACCATTCTTGATTGTTGCTTTCTAAAACAAACAAATAATTATGATTAGGGTTTTTTGTAAAAAATACAGTATTCAGAGTTAAATTACCTATAACATATACTTTTTCTCCCTCTACTAAATCCAAAGCGTCACCATTTTCAGCAATGTACGACCGTATTGCAAACATAATTTCACCATCGTGACTATTTTCTCGTAGTGTAGAACCATCTAAAACAGTAGTATTCAATATCGATTAAACAGTTAATTAAAATATTGTGTAGTCTATAATGGCACAAAAAGCAGAATAAATAACTGAAACAATAGCAAAAGCTACAATAATTTGATTAGGACTCGTCGTACCCTTTACAAAAATTTCTTTTTCTTGAACAATCTTCAGTTCAGCATCATCTAGATTAAATACAATAAAAATTATATTAAAAGGGTTGGTTTTTAATAATATCAGACAATTCAGAAGTAATGCATTGTAAAACTCAAATTATAAACAGTGCTGAATTCTTGTTAAGGTACTCAATATCTTGGAAATCTTTAACCTTTGTAAAGCTTTTTTTAGATGAATTATGAAATAAACAAGTTAAAAATGTTACATTTTCATTATTTATTTTATTTGTTATCGCCTTTATTTTTAGAAGTGAAATCAATACCAAATATTGATTTTAAAAAATCATAACATTTATTAAAAATTCAATAAATACATATATTTAGAGTTTAAGTTGAAATTTTAAATTTTTATTAATCCGTTGACGATATTATTATTTTTACACATCATTTTTGTATAAGAGGAGAGAAGTGGAGCATAAGTTGATTGCGAAAAAAAGCATGGCGTAAATATAGTGCTCCAATAATTTTCCCCTTTTAACAAAATAGCGAACTCAAAAGTAGAATGGGATATCACGTTAACAGACAGACAGAAATTAAAAAAAATTATTTAACATCAAATAATATTTTAACTAAAACTTTAAAATATATTAATGAATTACTAATATAGGTTGGTTTTCGAAAATTAAGAGTAAGTAGAAGTTTCATGTCGTATGTTTAAAGGTTACGAAAAACAATGAAAATGGAATATTTTTAGAGCTATCTTTCTTAAATGTTCTTAACACAAATTTTCAAAAATGTTAATTTTTTTCTGAGAAAATAATCGTTTTGTCGAAGACTAATCATTTTTTTGTAAAGACATTAAGTAAACATACCTTGGCTGAACGAATGTATAGAAGGCTTTCGCTTGACCTTAATATCTAATGATTCTTCTTCATAAATAACAATATCTTGTTTATCATTTTTCGATTTTAAATCAATATTAAATAACTCTTCAGTACCATCATCTATACTATATGAGGAAACAGGTTTAGATTTCATTCTTATTTCTACAGTTTCAGAAAAATCTTCGACGCTGTCATTTGGTTTTCCTTTATATCTAAATACTTCTTCTGGCTGATCGATATCCAAAGGTACCTTCTCTTTTTTCTGAGGCCGCTTAAATACAACGGACGTTTCTTCTGGTGATTTTTCTTTCGGCTCTATTTTGAGAGAAGGTTTTCTCTTAGGTTTTAATTGTATTTCAAATTCTTCAGAAGGCTGATCTTCTTCTTTAACGACGATTTGTTCTTGTTCAATCGTTATTGCATCAGCTGCTTCGTCTTTTTTAATAGATTGTTTTCTTTTAGGCTTCTTCTTGATCTCAATTGTTTCAGAAAGTTCTTGGACTTCATCGGATTTCTTAGGCGACTCTTTGATAGTAAATACTTCTTCTGGCTGATCGACATCCACAGGTAGCTCTTCCTTTTTCTGAGGCCGCTTAAATACAACGGACGTTTCTTCTGGTGATTTTTCTTTCGGCTCTATTTTGAGAGAAGGTTTTCTCTTAGGTTTTAATTGTACTTCAATTTCTTCAGAAGGCTGATCCTCTTCTTTAACGACGATTTGTTCTTGTTCAATAGTTATCGTATCAGCTGCATCATCTTTTTTAACGGATTTTTTTCTTTTCGGCTTCTCCTTGACCTCAATTGTTTCAGAAAGTTCTTGGACTTCATCAGACTGTTTAGGCGACTCATTGATAGTAAATACTTCTTCCGGCTTATCGACATCCAAAGGTAGCTCTTCCTTTTTCTGAGGCCGCTTAAATACAACGGACGTTTCTTCTGGTGATTTTTCTTTCGGCTCTATTTTGAGAGAAGGTTTTCTCTTAGGTTTTAATTGTATTTCAAATTCTTCAGAAGGCTGATCTTCTTCTTTAACGACGATTTGTTCTTGTTCAATCGTTATCGAATCAGCTGCATCATCTTTTTTAATGGATTTTTTTCTTTTCGGCTTCTCCTTGACCTCAATTGTTTCAGAAAGTTCTTGGACTTCATCGGATTTCTTAGGCGACTCTTTGATAGTAAATACTTCTTCTGGCTGATCGACATCCAAAGGTACCTTTTCCTTTTTCTGAGGCCGCTTAAATACAACGGACGTTTCTTCTGGTGATTTTTCTTTCGGCTCTATTTTGAGAGAAGGTTTTCTCTTAGGTTTTAATTGTACTTCAATTTCTTCAGAAGGCTGATCCTCTTCTTTAACGACGATTTGTACTTGTTCAATCGTTATCGTATCAGCTTCATCATCTTTTTTAATGGATTGTATTCTTTTCGGCTTCTTCTTAACATCAATCGTTTCTGAAAGTTCTTGTACATCATCTGATTCTTGAGGTGTGTCTTTGATAATTGAAAGTTCTTCTGGTTGATCCGCATCTGTTGATAATTTTTCTTTTTTTTGAGGGGTCTTAAATACCAAAGAGGTTTCCTCGGTTGANCGTTTCTTCTGGTGATTTAAATACAACGGACGTTTCTTCTGGTGATTTTTCTTTCGGCTCTATTTTGAGAGAAGGTTTCGGCTCTATTTTGAGAGAAGGTTTTCTCTTAGGTTTTAATTGTACTTCAATTTCTTCAGAAGGCTGATCCTCTTTTTTAACGACGATTTGTTCTTGTTCAATCGTTATTGCATCAGCTGCTTCGTCTTTTTTAATAGATTGTTTTCTTTTGGGCTTCTTCTTGATCTCAATTGTTTCAGAAAGTTCTTGGACTTCATCAGACTGTTTAGGCGACTCATTGATAGTAAATACTTCTTCCGGCTTATCGACATCCAAAGGTAGCTCTTCC
>CABPRJ010000968.1:2022-27698 GCA_902439185.1 Cinara cedri | reverse complement strand
CTCATCTTCTACTGGAGTAGCTTCTGCAGGTTCATTGGAATCTAATTTAGGTAAAAGGGTAACCTCATCCTCCACGATTTCCGAAATTTCAGGTTGAGATTCAATTACTTCTACAGTCTCCTTACCGTCTTTTATTTTCTTTATTGTTTTCTTTTTTGTAATCTTTTTCTTTCCACCTTCAATAACAGTGGTTGTTTTGATATCCACGGAAGTTGACTCATCTTCTACTGGAGTAGCTTCTGCAGGTTCATTGGAATCTAATTTAGGTAAAAGGGTAACCTCATCCTCCACGAGTTCCGAAATATCAGGTTGAGATTCAATTACTTCTACAGTCTCCTTACCGTCTTTTATTTTCTTTATTGTTTTCTTTTTTGTTATCTTTTTCTTTCCACCTTCTAAAACAGTGGTTGTTTTGATATCCACGGAAGTTGACTCATCTTCGACTGGAGTAGCTTCTGCAGGTTCAATGGAATCTAATTTAGGTATAAGGGNATTACTTCTACAGTCTCCTTACCGTCTTTTATTTTCTTTATTGTTTTCTTTTTTGTAATCTTTTTCTTTCCACCTTCTATAACAGTGGTCGTTTTGATATCCACGGAAGTTGCCTCATCTTCTACTGGAGTAGCTTCTGCAGGTTCAATGAAATCTAATTTAGGTAAAGGGGTAACCTCATCCTCCACGATTTCCGAAATTTCAGGTTGAGATTCAATTACTTCTATATTCTCCTTACCCTCCTTAATTGTTTTAATCGTTTTCTTTTTTATGATCTTTTTCTTTCCACCATCTATAACAGTGGTCGTCTTAATGTCGACCGATTCAGCTTCTTCTACAACGGGTGAAGCCTCTTCCGGCAGTACAGAATCTTTTTGTGATAGCNAGGTTGAGATTCAATTACGTCTACATTCTCCTTACCGTCCTTAATTGTTTTAATCGTTTTCTTTTTTATGATCTTTTTCTTTTCTCCATCTATAACGGTGGTCGTCTTAATGTCGACCGATGTATCTTCTTCTACAACAGACATTGCCTCTTCAGGCAGTACAGAATCTAACTGATGGAGCGGAGTGGCGAATTCGTCGATTTTTTCAGACATTTCTGGTTGAGATTCAATCTCTTCAACATTCTCTTTCCCATCTCTAAGTTTTTTCATTGTTTTCTTCCTTTTAATCCTTTTTAGTCCTCCTTCTGTAACAGTGGTCGTCCTAATGTCGACCGACTTATCTTTTTCTACAACTGGCGTAGCCTCATCAGGCTGCACAGAATCTATTTGTGGTAGTGGGGTTGTACTTTTGTCCACTGTTTCAATAATCTCCACTGCCTTCCTGCCATCCTTTACTGTTCTGATCGCTTTCTTTATATTGATCGTTATCTCTTCTCTTTCTTCATCTCTTTTCTTTTCACCTTTTTCACTTATATTTCTACTAACTTTTTTTGTTTCGTTTTTCTCTTTTAACATATGTTTATTCAATGTGTGTTGGTTTTGTATATCCTCAATTTTAAAATTGTTTTCATGTGTACAGTTTTGTTGGTGTTTTATGTCTTGGTTTTGTATTTGTGTGACAGCTGTTGTGACCTTTACTTCTTGCTGTATCGGCGAATTTTCATCTGTAATTTGTTTAAATTTGTGTTTATGATGTTGTGTTTTTTTTTGTTATTAGTGTTGTGTTATTAGATGTGTGTTTACTTTATTTGTAAAATTTATTAATTTTTTACTTTCTGTTATATGTATTTTTGTGGATTATTCTTTTATTTGTGTTATTTTGTTTTGTATTTCATTTTAATTTTTTTGACCTGTCTATAAAATTTGTATGCCTTTCAATTTGTATTATCGGTTTATTCTGTTTTGTTCCTTTGCTATGAACTGTAATGTGTTTTATTTTTTTAAATTTTATATCTATTAGGTACCTGTGTCTAGTTGTTTTACCTTGTTTTGTGTTATGATGATTTTCAAAGTTAGCCTTATTATTATTTTTAAATACTATGTTTTCTCTACTTCTTTAGTATTTACAATTTATTTTCCTCGTTGATATATTACCATAATTTAGTATTCTAAATTTTGATTACCTCCTAAAGTGGGGTATTTTTCATTAGGTATTTTTTATGCTATAGTTAATCAAAATTTTTTTTCAAACATATTCTCTATATTGGTATTCTACAATATTTTTAGACTATTTAACAAATTCACATACATTTTTTTGTTAAATTTATTTAATTGATAGTTATTTTCGTTATTTTTTTTATTCAATGTTATAAAAAAAAAAAAATTACCTGTGCTCTTTGTGGTATCTGTGACTGATGCTCTATATTTGTCCTGTGGTTTATGTTGCATGTCAGTAGTTGTTTCTAGTATTACATCGTCACTGATTTCTAAACTCTTATTTTTTACTGGTATTCCTTGTTTTGCTTTGTATTCTTTTGGTTTTGGTTCCTCAATCTCAGTGGGTTGTATTTCAATTTGGATCTTATTTGATTCTAGAGGCATTAACTCAACAAATGTTGGTTCAATTATGTATTTGTTAGGATATTGCTCATTTAAATTAAATTCAGTTTCATTAGTCACAATTTCTTTAACTTCCAAATGTTTACGTTCATCCAATTTTATATTGGCAAACTTTTCATCAGCAACTTTTGACAATTTTAATTCATCTGTATTAGATAATAATTGAGCCTCTGACATTATTAATGAATTTAATTCCTCAGTTGATACTTTTGCTATTGAAGTTCTTCTCTTTGGTGTTTCATATAAATCATATTCTTTTTCATTACTGGTCACTTCTAAAATTACAGCGCCTCCTTTTGACTCCTCTATGGACACAGATGCATTCAACTTATCTGGTTTTAAGCACAATGAGATGTAGTCTTCTTTTTCTGATACAATTTGTTCATCACTTATTAAACTTTTAAAATTCTCGGTTGTTATTGTCGCTGTAGAATATATTTTATTTTTTGTTTTAAGACTTTCCTCTTTATCATCTGGAATCACATTCATAACTATAATACTAGCCTGAGTATCTTCAAGTAAAATATTAGCAATTTCATTCTTAGGAATTTCTATTTTTAAACTGCCTTCTTTTTCTGAAGGCTGTTGCTCTATTCTTGTGATTGCTTCCATTTTTTCTGATGTGACTTTTGCAACTGAAGTTTTACGTTTTGGTTTAAGATCAAATTCGATAACTTTATCTTCACTTATTACATCAGAAACAATTACGCTAGATTTAATTTCCTCTACTGAATAGCTTGCATGTTTTAAATCTATGTTTTCTAAGTCTTTAAGAATTCCCTCTTTTTCGGACACTACTTGTTCTGTACTTATAATATTTTCAAATGTGTCAGTTTGAATTATAGCAGTTTCCTTGACATTTGTTGGTGTTTCGTAGGTAACTTCTGCTTCTGATATGTTTAACTCGGTTTGCAATATGCTATTACATGTTAGTTGTGTTTCACTTGCTATGGCATGTTCTGGTTGAGATTTATATGGCATATCTTTAACCCTCATACTAGTTACTACTTCTGTAATATTTGCAACTGGCCGCGTACTTATTTCGGGCACAGTAGCTTTTTGAGTTTTTTGAATAGCTGTTATAAAATTATTTTCTTTATCAACGATATTTACTTCAGATACCTGAACATTAAGATTATTTTCAAAATTCACATTTACTATATGACTTTCGGGCATTTCTATTGAACTGAAATTTTGTTCCTTTTCGATAGATTTGTTTTCTGAAACTGTTACAACATCAAACATCGACTGTGTTAAAGACGCTTGTTTTTGTACAGGTTTATTTAAATTTAAAGGTTGTTCTATTTCATTAAATACGGTTTCAGATACATTTATTGACTTATCTTCTTTGAATTTAATTTCTGCTTTAAATACATCAAATTTGGGTTTTTGTGTAAAAATGTTTTCTTTTTCTAATGTGTTTATTTCAGTTAAAATAGCTGTGTCGTAAAGTTCTGATTGGGAAACAATAGCATTATCTGTATTTATATCAGGAACAAACACGTCATTTGTTGTAAGTGTTGAAACAATTTCAGAAACTTGTGGAAGCTCATGTGATGTTGTTAATGAAGTAACAGCATTTTGAGATTTTTGCTCATATTTCACAGGTAGTTTGTCATCATTATGATCAGTTATTACTTCTGTAATTATCAAACTTTTATTCGGAACTAATATTAATTCAGCATTCATTTTAACTACTTCTGATGGCTGTAAACACTTTTCACTTTCATGAACAGTTGTTTCTGTTTGTGCTACATTTATGTGAGTTTCATGTTTAACAATGGCTGATTCTTCTTTTGGCTTACATTTATTAAATTCTTTTAAATTTTCATCAGCTAATACAAGTGTTGTTTCTGCGACTTCTTTTGATGAAAAATTTTTCCCAGCAATTTGCATTTTTGGAATTTCAGGAGCAATATACTTTCCTTCTTTGTCTTCAACTACTATTTCAGTAACATTTACACTTTTTGATTCCACAAGATTAATATTGGCCGTAGATTTATCATAAATCAAATTTGAAAATAATGGTTTTTCTTTATCTTCAGAAATAGTTATGATAGACTGAATACTTTCATGTGTACCTTGTATTGCAACAGCATTTAATGATTTGGGTACCAAATTAATTATTGATCCCAAAGCTGTATTTGACAATATTTCAGTTTTTTCTGCTATTTCTTGCCCTGAAGTTATTTCTATTTGTGCATTTTTCGAAGACGGAATTTCAAATTTTTTTAACTGACCTTCCATTTCTTGAGTTACAATTTCGATTACAGTTTTAATCTCTTTCTCATTTTCAACTTTAATGTTTGCTACTGATGGTATTGGCTTGAACTCTCCTTCAAATAAATCCTCCTTATCTTGAGTTGCAATATCAGTTATCAAAATACCATGAACTACTTCTTGACCGGGTATTGCTGAATATGCAGTGACAGATGGTAGTTTTAATTCACTAGAAGAATCTTCAAGTTTAACTTCGAAAACCTTACTCACAGGTTGGCTATCAGTTATATCGATTAAAGCATGTTTAATATTTGGTTTTTTTATAGGAATATAAAGAGACTCCTTATCGCCTGTTATAATTTCTGTAGTATCTATTATATTGATTGCATCCATATAAATGTTTGCTATCTCTTTTTTCCCGTTTACTTCAATATGCATTTCAATTTCATTTTCAAGCGGCCTAATTTCTATTTGGCCAATGGATTCGTAAGGAATCTGAGATGATTCTAAAGATACTTTATTTGGTTCTGTAGTTTTTAAATCACTTGTATTAATTTGTACAAAGTTTTCTTCCAATTGAACAACTGCCTTTGGGCTGTAAGTTGAAGACATCTGAGCAATTTGTGTGATATCATAATTATTATTTTTTAATGCACTTTCTTTTTCACCTAAAATAGTTGAAGTCACATGTAAACCTTGGCTTTCAGTTAATATTTGAGTAACGTGTTTTGATAATGGTGTTTTTTGTTGTTTATATGTTAATTCAGATTCTTCTGGTATGACTTCAATAACTTCAATGCTTAAAAGTGGTTCAAATTGTTTTTTAGCACTTATTGGTTTAACTATACTTTCAGTTAAAGAAGAAACAACGTCAGAGGTTTCTATTTCTTCAATTGTTATTGTTTGTTTTTCATCGAAAACTATACTTGCTTCTGAACCTTTGTTCTTTTCCACTACTTCAAATGATCCTTCTAATTCATTTGTTATAATTTCTGTAACTTCAATATTTTGGTCCGATTGTATGGTAAAATTGCAAGTAGTTGTTAAATTTGTATCGGATTTAAATGGTATTTCAGTTTCATGACACATAGTTTCAGTAACTTCAAAACTATGAGTTTCTGTAGATAATGGTAACACATTTTTAACTGATGGCAATATTTGAACATTTAAATTGTCTGTTGTATTATGAGATAAAACTTCAAAGCTCGATACAACTTGTTGTGTTTCGGATAAATCACTGATTGCATTATGTCTTTTTGGTAATGATGAAGATATAAAATCTGATTCTAATTCACCTAAAAATACTTCTGTAACATCTACAGTTTGTTCTACTTCATATTCCAAAGAGGCAGTTTTTTCATTTGTTTCAGGTTTTTGATCGAATTGTATTTCACTGTCTTGTGTGTTTACTACAGTTGTATTTATACTTTGTAATAAAATATGTTCTGATGAAGCTTTATAAACATTTTCTTTAATACTCTCAATCGGTTCAACACATTCTAATGTTCTTTTTTGAAAGTTTTCAGGAACTTTATAATCAGTTAAATTAATTACTTTATTTGCAGTTTTAGTTTTTAATTTATCAGCTATAAATTGATTTTCTTTTTCATTTATTACTGTAGAATCTATTATCAAACCTATATTTTCATTAAAACTATGAGTCGCATGTTTCCCTTGTGGTTGGACTGATTGAATTAAACCATTTTCTAATTCTTGAACATTTATTTCAGATATTTCAATGGGTTCAAGTGGTTCTATAACTTGGTTACCTGTTTTCGTTGAGTATTCAAAATGATTTAATATTCCCTCGCTAATTGAAGTATTTGTTTCATTAACTTGCAATCCTTCGTAACTTATGATGTCTTGTTGAGCATGATGGTAATTAGGCCTAGGTTGTTCACAAAATTCGCTTTCTGTTTCTTTAGGAAATATTTCTGTGACAATATAACTCCTTGCATTATCTTCTATTGAAATATTAATAATCCTCGAGTTGTTTTGTTGGCTATCATCTAATGAAGATTCTGTCTCTTGTGTAATAACTTCTGATATTTCAAAGCTATGAACTTCTTTATCTTGAATGGTTTTTGCTAACTCTTGTTTTGGAAATTCTATTTTAAATTCTTCAATGGGACTTTCTACTTTTGTTTCCAACGTTTCTGCTACATCTTGTCCTGTAATTGTTAAATTACTCACTCTTTCAGTAGGTTTACTTTGTATAATTAATTCATCTTTAGTATCTAGTTGAATTTGTTCAGTTATTTGAATACTTTTAATTTCTTCATATGTGAAATCGGCATGCCTCTCTTGGTTTATAATGTCATCTAATAATTTACCCTCTTTTTCTAGAGTAGAAGTTTCTTGTAATTCAATAGCTATTTGAGGATTGTTTGATATTAAAGCATAAACTGTTTGTGGCACTAGCTCTTCAAAATTACAAGTTGAACTACATACCATAGTTTCTGATGTTGTATGACATTCTTTTAAAACAATGTCTTGTTTGTCTAATGTATGTGATGGAATTTCTTTAGCTTGAAAATCGAATTCTTTATCTTGTGTTAAAATTTCCATAACACTTATGGGGATATCTAATTCTTCGTAGTTACTTTCTGCTTTTTTAGAATCAGGCATCACAAATTCAGACAATAATTTCTCAGAATCTCCTGACACAATTAAACTTGTTTCTAAACTATGTAATGGTTTTTGTGATATATGTGCCATTGCAGTAATTGTATTTTTTTCTTTTACTTTTCCAACATTTTCACAAGCCAAAACGTCTTGCCTTTCAATAGACTTTAATAGTATAATGTTAGTTTCGGCCTTTTCTTCTTTTGGTGTTATTAAAACAGATATCTCATCAGGTTTATTATCAGCGATTATTTCCACAACTTTTATTGCTTCTTCTACCACCATAGACGTATTTGCTGAACATTCTAATGGTGTTCTGTTGTCCGATATAACTTGTTCTTTTTCAGAGATATCTGTTTCATATAAAATAACACTTTCAAAAGTACTAGGATTATAACAGGCATTCAATTTAGGAGTTTCTTGCGTTATGAAATCTAAAGTATAATCTCCAGTAACAGTTTCTGATCTATCAGCAATTTCTATTGGAATAAACTCAGTCATGGCATTTTTAGTTTTTATTGGATTTTGTTCAATTGAGATCATTTCTTTTTCATAAATTGGTTGTTCCGTAACATTTACACCAATTACTTCGTTAATTTTAATGTTTACAGCTTTCGGCTGTTTCTTTTCCTTTATCAATAAAATATTTTCCAACTCATTAACACACGTCACTTCTGACATATATGCTTCATATGGCACATGTTCTAATTTTACTTTATCATTTAGATGCTTTTCTATATTTAATTGTTTAATAGCATCACTTAAAATCACTTCTGTCGTTTCAGCTACATCATAACCAGAAAATACAGGTGTTGCTTGTACATTTTTTGGTTTATCGTCAATCATTAAATTGGTTTCTGATTCAAAAGTTGAAACTTCTTTTACAACTATGCTTTGATCATCTACAAAATTAACATTGGCTTTTTTCGATGTTGGTTGAATATTACCTTTGAACATATCTTCTAATTTTTTAACATGGTTTTCTGGTATGGTTTCTTCAATAACTATAGCTTGTAGAGAATGCATTGGAACAGAAATAGACTTATGAAATTCTGGAAATGCATTTAAAACCAGAGACTGTTCTTGTTCTGCAGCAATTGTTTGTTCTACGTTTAAACACTGAATTGGCGTAAAATTTGTTTCTGGTTTAACTGAAATTGGTTTTGAAGTTTCTTCTAATGGAATGTTACTCTCATGCACATTCACTTCAGATATTTGTTTTGTTTCTATTTCTTCAAAGTTTGGTATAGCTTCATCCATTTTATAATTCAAATTAGATTTTAAATTTGTGGAAAAATCATTAGTCGTAGTTTCAGTAGTTATGTAAGATATGCTTTCGGTAAAACTAGTGACTGGTAATAATTCCAATGTTAATTGTGATGTTAATTCTGATTCTGTTTCGTTTGCTATGACTTCAGTAACATCTGGTACTTCTAAGCCTAAAACTGAGCTTTGAATATGTTTCATTTCTGGAGTAATTGGAATATTTAAATTAGATTCTGCTTCATTCATTTCTATTATTGACGAGGTGCATACTTTATTAGCGTTATTTAATGTCATTATTGCAGTGTGTGATTCGGGTGAATGAGCAGTAAAGGATTCTTCATTTTCTTGTTGATTGACCAAGTTTACTATAATACTTGATTGTGTTATTATATCAGACATTGCAGATGACGTTTCTGGTTTTTTAATCTTAGGTAATATGGTTTCTTTCTCGTGTATATTTGATTCGATAACTTGAATACATTTTTCTGGGATTATTGAAATATCAGCTGTATGTCCTATAGGTGATTGTTTTAAATTACACTTTCCTTCTTTTTCTGAAGTTTCTACCTCAAGTGTTATTAAAGCATTATTTGAAGGTATGATTAATTTTTCAGCACATTCAGTTGGTACTAATATTTCAGAATATAATTTTTCGGGCTGAATTTCTGAATTTAATTCACTGACAACTAATTGTTCATTAAGAGGATATTCGATTGAAGATTTTACCAGTGTTGGTTTGCTATCTTCTTTTAGTTGACTTTCAGCGTGTGCTTCATTTACTTCCAAAACATTAATACTTTTATATTCTATATAATCTTGTGTAGCGCTTTTTTTTTGTGGCATTTGTTCATGTTTAATTTCACCTTCTTTTGTAGATGGTATATATTCTGTAATTATTTTTTGAGCATGTGATATAATGGTAACCTTAGCCTCTTGATTTTGTGGTGTGTATTTAGTTTCATCTCCTAGACTTTGATCAGAATGAATCTCACTTATAGTTATACTTTCTTTAGGTACAATATCCTTTGTTGCAATACATGGAATTATATCAAAAGTTTTAATTATGTCTTCCAGGGGTGATTGAGTATCTGGATGGTCTGTTGAAAAACTTTCATTAATTTCCAAAACTGATTTTGCTTTAAATTGTTTGATCTTTATTGATTCATGTCGAGTTTCTTCTTTTTCCTCACCTTGTGTTACTGTGCTTTCGGCAGCACTACGTGTTATTATGCTTATTTGAGCTTTATTTTGGACACTGTTAATATCAGTAGATAATCCTACAACTTCTTGTTGTGCGATTGTTTCACTTATAGCTTTTGAAGTTTTCAAAATAATCGGAGCTACAGCAGGATATTTTTCTATATTAAATTCATATGTTATTTCTTCGGGAATAGTTTCTTCTCCGATGTTCGATTTGTTTTCTTTCAATCTTCTTACAACGGTTTTCGTTTTTTGTGTTCTAATATTTTCTTCATCTTCTATATCTTGATATTCAGATATATCTTTTATTATTTTCCGTTTTCTTTCAACTTTGACTTTTTTAAATTCTATAACACCTTCATCTAAATTTATTTCTTGTATTATGGTATTATGTTCTTCAGGATATATAATTGAATCTATTCTCTTATCAATCACTGTATCATTATCAGTTAATTCCGTAATTATAACATTGTTATCATCCAAGACTTTCTCCTCTGGTTCATTTTCTGTGGATAAACCAAAGTAGTGATCAAATTGATGTAATTATCAGTTATGTACGTA
Organism: Cinara cedri; assembly: GCA_902439185.1. Classification (NCBI taxonomy): domain Eukaryota; kingdom Metazoa; phylum Arthropoda; class Insecta; order Hemiptera; family Aphididae; genus Cinara; species Cinara cedri. The sequence continues at coordinate 17,329 of CABPRJ010000968.1, read as the reverse complement.
TGATCCGGTTTAAAGCAACGCAGATAAAGATAAAGATAGTTGAAGAAAGTATCGAAGAAGCGTATACTTAGAAATATAGCGAACATAAACCACAAATGCAAAGACAAATAGAGCACTGTACCACAAAACCACGAGCATTTTGTTTAAATAGTATTATGAAGAATATTTTTTTGTTTATTATTATGTTAATGTTTTTATATTTTATACGTATCCTATTCAGGACAGGCCACATCATATTTTCACATTATATTACAATATCAGCAGAACTGGAAAATACGGTGGCCTGATAAATGTATTTTAGTTTAATTGAAATGTTATATAAATCATATATGAAAAATTAATTTGGTTAATTTTTTTTATACAATGATTTTAAGCTCTTCAGAAAAGCATTAAAAAGAAAATTATGTTATATTAATAGTTCAATTCAAATTGATTGCAATAGTAATGGATGTTAAGCATGTGTAATAAATAAATGACTTTATTTGAAATTAATTATGGAATAGTATTATAAACAACAATTTTCAATCATTATTTGTAGATTTATTTTTTAAATATAAAATAGGGAATGTAATTAATAAATATTTAAATCCCAATTAAATAAGTAGTTTAATGGAAAATATTAAAGCTACACATTGAACAGTATGGAGAATCTAATATTATAATATTATATTATATAGATTCAGAAAATATGAAATATGCAATTGTAATCGTAATTGGATTGTTAAGAAAGAATATAATATTTAAAAAATACATACCAATAGGTTTTGTTTCTTCTGGGATAGTTTCCTCTTCGATACTTATTTGTTTTTGTTTAGTTTTTGTGGTAATTTGTTTAGTTTTTTCAGTTTTTGTAAATTTATCCTGTGGTTTTGTTTCTTCTATATATTCTTCTGAATGTTTACTTTCATCTACTTTATCATCATTTTCAGTTATTTCCGTAATTATGACATTGTTGTCATCGGTAAATTTTTGTTCTTGTGCGTTATCTGTGAATAAACCATAATATTAATCAAATCATTGGTGTTTTATTTTTCTTAGATTTATTAGTAGGATTGTGTTAGGTTCACTTTAAAATCGTAAAATCTAAAAAACAAATAATAAATATAGAAATGGTCTAAGAAAATGTTTTAAGCATATATTGACAAAAAATAACAATATTAATACTTAGCCAATTAGAAGCATCATTAATACATGTTTTGTTCAAATTTTATAGACAGATAATGCAAATTAAATATTAATTGTTTTCCTTATAATAAATCTGCATAAATCATTTATCATTATAAAGTAATTCTGTTCTGTTTCATGCACTACAAGATTAAATTAGATAATAAGCAATAAATAATAATAATGGTATTAGATATTATAATAAATCGTGCATTAATTATGGTTTTGAAAATGTGAAGTTGAAATAACACCATTCGCATGTACAAAATATTGGTTTTTAGTTTTAAATAAGTAGACTTACCATAAATACGTTTATAATTTTAACCGTTCACTAATATTTATTAAAATATTGTAGCATTAATGTAAGCTATTTACAAACAAATCGGTAAAAGCTAATTAAGCTTTTTAAATAATTTTGTCGAAGCTGAAATATGAAAGCTATGCATTGTGAACACGAAGAATATACAATATACAATATACAATTATACAATAATTCATAAATAATATGATGATCGCGCTAGTGTTTTCTGTTTAAAATATAAACAGGTATAACTAAGACAATATACATACCAATCGTTGTGATTTCTTCATTCGTTCTAATTATTTTCTTTGTTGTACGCGTTTTCTTCACAACTTCTAAAAATAAAAATGTATCTATTTCAAAAAATATACCATACACAAACAATATCTAGGTACTTTTATATCTCGATTTCTTAATTGAGTAACTTTTTTTGCGCCCAAGTATAATAATACCCATCGTAAATGTAGTAGTTTTATCAACATGTTTAATAATTCGAGTAATACCTAGTTATGTTGGTATAATTTTTGAAAATTTAAGATTATTATCGAATATTTTAAAAAAGTAAATTTTAAATTTTAAATTGAAATTAGTTCTCATTTTATTTCTATACAAATCAGAAATTTGTACTACAAGCACAAAACATTTATTCCTACGATTCATAAATTTATAGGTAGAATTATTTTTTTTATTTTTTCAATCTATCAATCAAATGTGTGAATATGTCGAACGAATCAATAAAAGACTTACCGTGAACTAATATATCCACGGAATCGCTTATATCGGCTGTCTCGGTAATCGTATCGTCCGTGACCATTTGAGACGCATGTTCAATGTCCCAGGTACTAGTTTGGAAATCTTCGGGCATTAGATAAGTAATAATCTCTTCGACTGAACTATATTTCAACTCAATCATTGTCATGAACGCTTTGAAAACTTCATTGACAGTTTCCGGTATGGTCGATTCTTTGGTAAAAACGTCTGCCACCAGGGACGTGTATCCTTCACGTTCGATGAGATGCACCATTGCTGACTGAGCAGGGGCAGTTCTCAACGCGGGGAATTCACCCGACGTGTACTCTATGATAACCTAAAAGTTGAAAAATATTTCACATGTTTTTAATGTGATTAGTGCGATATGGTGTTTACATTCAATGGAATGCGTTTGCAACAGATACACGGTGACCGCGATTGTAACTTAACCATAGAGTAGTTAAGACTGTAAAGAAGGTAAGTTACCTGTTCCGAGGTTATGCCATGTCGGGTGAGCACACTGATGGTGGCCAGCTCCCGGAGCGGCAGTTCAGCTGCCCCAAATTCGGCCAACTCGATCTGGTCCAACACTTCATCGACTTCGTGGACTACCGTAGGCGTACGTAATTTGAGCGCAGTAAAAAGTGTTGGCTCTTCGGATGGTTGGGCGCGCACATGTTTGGGCCCACGAACCTCCTTGACTGTTTCATCCGTTACCGTTTCTGACGTGGACAGCGGTTCGCGGGAGTCTACCGACACTTGGGGTGACACCTATGAACATATTTTTGTAATTAAAATTATTGTTCACGATTAATTGGGTTAAAATTAATTAATTACAGGGGCCACAATCTAAAATGAACACCACTTGAATACCTACAACGACTATAACAAAAACTACATAAAATACCTTAAATGAACATCAAAATTAAAAGTACGTTTTCAATTTCAAACCTATCACAAACATTGCTGAACTATAATCTATAATATTTCTTAAATAACAATTCTTTTAACCAGTTACATTCATCTTATCATGTTTTAAAATTAATTACATTTAAGTATAATTATTTCACGTCAAAAAAAATCAACAATAACTGTGACAAAATATTTTAAAATATTCATGAAATTTCAAAAAAAAAAAATATAGTAATATTAGTATTATTTACGTATTGTAGTGTTTTTATCGGATATCATATTTTAAGAAAATTAGAACAATGAAAATATATAATATATATATACCTATAGGCACCTAACAAATGCGGTATCAATTAATAATAATTACCTTAACAGCAGAAGTATCAAGTGGGACAGTTTCTTTCCATTCAATTTCTTCAAATGATCTACAATAAAAACACGATAATACATATTTTTATTCTATGTCCGTACGAAACCTGGTTGAAGTATTCGATATATTTACTTAGTTTCCTTTTTATGCTTTTTCGTTGTCTTCTTTTTAGTTTTTTTAGTTTTCTTTACTTCAACCACTTCTTTTTCTTCCAGCTCTTCTTCCGTAGCCGTAAATTGATCTTCACCTTGTACTATACGTATAATTATTTAAATTATTTCACAATAATTTAAAAATAATAAAAAATTATGAACTCCAATTACATTTAACACAGAGTTTTGCTTTATTCTTAACTTCTCCTAAATTACTGCTCGCTTTGCAAATATAAATTCCTTCATCTTCCTTCGTCGCGTTTTTAATAGTTAATGTGGTTTTAGTATCAGTAATTTTTATCTGAACATTGGACGAGTTTCTGGCAATGCTATCGTTATGATACCACGTGATCACTGAAATAAAAGGCCATTATAATAAGATTTTACTGGGTTTGTGACAGTTTATTATATTAATCTAACCGGGAGTTGGATTCCCTGAAAATTGACATTCAAACACAATAGTTTGGTTTTCCATAGCCCGTTCGTCTTTCAACTCATTTACAAAACTCGGAACACTTTGGAAAGCTGTAACAGTAATTATTTTAATAATTAAAATCATACGGTTTAATTAGTTCAAAGAACGATCTAGATTCATTTGTGGTGTAAAGCTACCATTCATTTGAGATTAAAAATCGATACATAGAATAGGTATACCTCAGGGGTATACTCTAACTATCTAGTTAAGTCATATATGGCTTATAGCTATAATAATTCATATTCTTTGTATTTTGTGTACAATATTCATGGCTGAGAAAAAAAACTTTCCAGTTCTCTTACTTATTAAAGGTAGTAAGTTTGTAAAAAGCTTTTAAATTAGAATACTCAGATAAAGTCAATTCACTGGTACGGCATTTAAAAAATATAATAAAAGTTGATACTGAGGACGGGTGTGACCACTGATATAAGTGAGTAGTTGGGAAGTTGGGATCCAAAAAGTTATTTAATTTATACCTGTAATCAACGATAAACCATTGCTAACGAAAAACGATTCGATATACATGTTTTGAAAGACCGTAATATTACGATTAGGTATTTGATACGGTAATACTTAAAATTTGATTTTATAACTTTAAAAAAAAAAAAATACTACATGACACTAAATTTATTTCTAACTACTAAGTACGACTTATAATAAATTTCCTGTCAAATTTTTTAAACATTTCTGTTTAGTATAACAATTTTGGGTCTGAATCCCAGAACACCGATATAATTTCAATAAAATGTTATATAAAATTGAGGCATCTATTAATAGAATGGCTTTGAAATAAATATGATTTGAAATGTTGAAAATCCGCCACTGGGTAAAATCAATAAATTTCTTCGGAATCTCAATTTATGTATTGGATATTCTAAAATCTGCAGTATTTAGTTTTTACTATTTATTCAAAATACTAGACTTCTTTTTTTGTATTTGCCTAAAGAATAAAATTTCAAATAGAGTGTGTACACCGTGTTCAAAGGATTTTTCTAGCACTGTTAATATTATTTTCTTTTTAATCGGTTTATCTTCGAGGAGTACATTGATTTGGAGAAAAATTAAATTTTTATTTTCATCCCCTAGAAACACACATAAAAAAAGAGAAGAAAATAGCTGATACTGGAGATGGGATCAGCCACTGTTGTAGATGAGAAGTTGGGAAGGTAGAATTCTTAAGGTTCTTTTATTTATATCTGTAAGCAACGATAGTCGATAAACCATTGCTTGACGAAAGACGATTTCGAGCGCAGTTCGGTATTATATAAATTGAAGTGCCATAATTTTTTTTGCGGTTTTCGTTTAAATTTGATTTAAAAAAAAAAGTTTTCCAATGATTATGAAAATTCTATCACGTCTAATTAAGTCCAAGTTTTAAGTCTCTACGTGTATTTATAACCGAATTACAGCAAAAAAACTACCAAAAATTAAAATGCCTTAAAAACTCAAAAGTTTTGGCGATAATACTATAAGAGAGTAAATTAAAAGAGAAACAAAAAATGTTTCTTGTGATTTTTCGATTAAATTATTTTTTCTGGTATATCGTATAAAATGTCGTCCATGTTTTTATCAAATAATGAAATCGTTAAATTGTACGTTTTCCTACGTTTTTTTTTCCACTTAAATGCTTTTATTTAAAACATGGCGTTTAAAATGACTGCTTTAAAGTACAATTTAGATAACTTGAGCTTTCAGAAAAGATGCTAAACGTAAAAATTGGAGTAAGTTTACTAGGAAAAAACGTGTACACAGACTAAAAGAAAGAAAGAAAAAAATTAAAAATCTTAGTAAAACCAAGCTCCTAGTAGCTCCTTTGCTACGCTCGAAATCTAAAATTAACTGTTTATTTATTCACTTTAGAAAATTTTCAAAGTAGCCATTTTGTAAAAAATTGTATTCAAACAATTTCAATTTATCACACATTCATATACGATGAATAATTTCTTAGTTTTTGCCGTTTTAATTTCTAGAAAATAGGCGTGAAAATAATTAATATTCTATGCACATAAAATAGCATGTCCTGACTGACTGACTGGCTGGCTGACTGACTGACTGATTTATCATCGTCTAGCCCAAATTACTGGACAGATCAGGCTGAAATCTGGCATACAAATAGCTATTATGATTTAGACATCCGCTTAAAAAGGATTTTTGAAAACTCAACTCTTAAGGGGGTAAAATAGCGGTTTTTAGTTATATTTGATAGGAATATCTAATTGCTTATTTATTTGTTTTTGTTTATTCAAGCGTCACCATGGAAAAGAAAACTAGTATAAGTTATTATTATTATTACTATTTACACTATTAAAATTTCACAATAGAACACATTTAGTTCGCCAAAGTTCTACCACATTACACCTATTTGTTTTCAATAAATTTTGACACGGCCAAAGCAAAAATTGAATATGGATAAAATTATAATAATACAAATTAACACGGGTAACGCCAGGCGCGGGACAGCTGGTATTCAATAAAACAACATGTTATGAGATAAGGAATCACAATCAGCATGGTAATTCTTTACCTTCTATTGAATATTAATTGTTTTTACTCATATTTTCTAGAAATTAAACCAGCTACGGCTCTAATTAATAAACTATTCATCGGTAAGACATTCAAATTTTAAGAATAATATTTTTTACAAAAAAGGCTATTTTAAAAATTGTCTAAAGTGAATAAATACAAAGAATTTTTTTTGTGTTTAAGGGATGAAAATAAAAATTTAATTTTTCTTTGAATCGATGACTCTCACGAAGACAAACCGATTGAAAAAATTTTATATTGTTTTATTAAATTTTTTTGGTTCTGCATTAAAAATCCGTCAAAACGGTGAGACACACTGTATGTAACGTTTTCTTCTATTTACGAGAAAACAATACGGTTTCTTAACTGTAGGTTTCTTGGTTTTTTCCAACGAGAACCGATTTTCCAAAAATCAAATGCATGTTATATTTCTATTGATTACACTATACATTTTTGTCATGAGTTACGGGACTAATTATAAATTTATTTAAAAGTAATCTTGAATGTTTTTGAGCTGATCAATTTTCATTTAAAAGATTGTTGTTAAAATTGCCTGTATGTAACCCCTTGATCTGGGCATAATGTAATAATAATTATTTGACTGTGTATTGATTATACAAAAATGAATGTCCGTTGAACGAACAAATAATTTTAAATACCTTAATTGATAGATTAATTAGACAATTTTGTTTTATTTATCAAATGATTTTTAGTCTAAAATGTTTTTAAAACCATGTTTGAACATTGATAATTTATGTGATTATTTTTAATTCCATTGAGGTCCATTTAGTCTCGACCATACATTTTATAGATAAGATACATATTTTCCCTATTAAAAGAAAAAAAAATGAATTCCCTCATTCATTAATTATATTTTAAAATATAGGTATTTATTTTAAATCCTGAGAAAAGCGAGGAATATATTCGTTTGGCATTCATTCAACTATTTATAATAAATTAAAGTTTTAATAACAATTACTCGTAAATGGACACCAAACATTAGTTTGAGTAATTTTGGGGTTTCGAATGATGCGAACGAATAAAATTCAACGAGATATGTAAATCATGTTTTTGACGGCCACTTCAACATAAACTCATAGTACCTATTGCATTAATAAATAATTGAATATGATAATAATTTATTTAAATTATCGAACGTCCGCACTCATTTATAATGTGAAATCTACTTTCAAAAAATCTACTATAGTGTACTTTACACAAACATATCACACAATCTTCATTTCATAGGTATCTAGTTTATATAAACATATTTGTTTATTAAATTAGATTAGATAGATAATATTTTATATTTCCAACTAATTAACATGTTTAATCGAGTAAATTGTATCGTGGTTAATAATAATTCAGGAAAAAAATAAGGTTACAAAAAAAAAAAAATCATCACAAACAGTATAAATAATATTATTACATTCAATATTATAGAAACAAACAAAATAATAATAATAAACACACAAAATACGTTAACAAAATATAACACAGTTGGATTTACACGATTTCATCACATTAGATATAAATTAAATTAAATCGAATGGCCAAAGTGATTTATTGTCTTAATATAATAAAAAAATGACAACACTGTCTGACAATTTTAAATTAATAATGAAACCGTGCAAAATCGTATTTCTAGAGTTTAGTTTCATGCCGGTAAAAACGGATTAACAACATACACACACATTACATAGGTATTATAATACGGGGACTACAAAAAACGAACACACGTTAAGTACAAACCATTTCGTTGATATTTTTTTTCCGGGTATTATAAATAGTATTATACGTTTTGGTTATTTTTTTGGCATTTCGACAAATGCCGCGTGTAGTCCACCGTCTGTGGACATGCACTCGCTCTCCAGCAACAGGAATTCTTGGAGTTCCTCCTGGCTGTCAGCCGTGTGTAGCTGGAAGAACATTTCCGGGTCAAGTTCCCGGGGACCAAGCGGATTTCCACCGACCGCATATTTGCGATCGTTGTACTTTGCTACCGTCTCGTCAGCGTGCGACCTCGGGTACGTCTGGCTTCTTCCGACCGGGTCCCCGTCCTGACTACGACACGTCAGGGATACCTCGTGGTAGGACAAAGACCTGGCTTGGTCCGAACCGCCATCCGAAGATGACGGTTCACTATGCTCCTGAATGGGACTCAGGTAGAACGAGGTATTCACGTCATAATCGGGGAAGTACGTACCATACCCAACGGGCCTGTTGTCCTCTTCGCGATGAACTACCGGGCTACCGTACACACAACAAGCGTCTAAACTATCCAATACGTTCCGTTTACCTTGTAATTGTTCCCGTAACTCCTCCATCTGGGTCACCCACGACGGTTTTCTATACGCCTTCGTGCCTTTGATGCCTATAATAAATACAAAAATAACAATAAGATGTTTGAATGTTAAATTAGAAAATATACGTAATATTAAAGCGTGTTTGTAATATTATATGATGTATGCGTGTGTGTAAATGTGAGTCATATAAGGAAAAATAGCGAAGAGAAAACGTTCGGCGAAACTGAAAAATAAAGCAAAGCAAATATATAAACATTGTATGCTATATCGACGAAAATACATGATATATCATAATAATGTTATTGTTATTATATATTAGGTAATAAAAATATAAATGATCGAATATTCAATCCATACCTGGAATCACTAGTGTTTTAGTTATCGCTTTTCCATATTCGTTAACGGCTTCACACGTTATTTCCCGAATGGTTTCAGTCTGCCTTTTTCTTACAGTTAATACCGATATTTCTTCGTCACACTCTTCTATCTCAAATTCTTCATTCGGCATTATTTCCACGCCATTTTCGCACCAACGAATTTTGGGTCGCGGAGTGCCTTTCACTTTTATAACTAGTCGTTTTACGATTTCCTCTTCCTCTTCATCCCATATAGTTTCGGTCTGCAATTCCGTTTCGAAATACGGAGACTTGCCGATTGGTGTTTCTTCTAGTTCTTTTGCCTCCTCGACCTCCTCTTCTAAATTTAACCCAAAACGTTTAAACGAAAATCATTTTAACACTCAAAAACATTATTTGAACAGTTTTACCTTCGATTAGTACTGTAGAAGATGTCTTTGCTTCACCCTTCCGGTTGATGACAACTACTTCGTAACGTCCAGTGGTTTTCTTCGTTATTTTCTTTATAATTAGTGTCGTCGTTCTTTCTGTTGTGGTAATGGTGCGTACGTACGTTTTTTTGTCAGTTATGTCTTTACCATTGTGAAACCATCGAACTTTTAATTCGGGCGTTCCTTTGAAATGTACGTCTAATGTCACGCATGAATCTTTTTCGGCTAAGACAGGTTCCAAAGGCTTTGTTATTGACGGAGCCTCTTCTGTTTGTTCTACTATTTCCTCAATAACTTTATCTATTTATAAAGATCATTAAAATTAATTAAAATATCAATTTACTATTTAGAAAAGTATCGAAAAAATAAAGTTCTACGATTTATTCGTACTTCGTAAATATATTATAACTAAAATTAATAAAATGAAAAATTATACCTATAACAAGATTTGCTTTGCATTGAGCCACGCCATAATTATTGACGGCTTTTACAGTGTAATCGTTTACATCCAATTCTGTTGCGTTGCATATCGTGAGTTTAGATTCGCCTGTTTGTGGTAAATATGATATGACGTGACTGTCATCAGGTTCAATTTGTTCACCACCACGACACCATACGATAGTAGGAATAGGTGTTCCACTGACCACACACCGGAGCTCTACGGTTTCCATTGGCTTAATAACTTTTGGCTTGACTGGAACGACGAATTCTGGAGCGATACCAGTATCATGTTGTTCTGTAAAAAATAAAGTTAAATTATTGTAACCTATCTGGCTATCGTAAACATTATAAAAAATAATATTTTAGGTTTTCATCTTTTTTAAGAAATTCATATGGTTAAACCGTTTATTAAAAAATAACAATTTTATTTCTTATTGGTAGTATTGTTACTAAATTTTTAGTAACGATTTTTCAAAATGTACTATGAAAATAATACTTATAATCAATTAGTTTTGATATTTAAAATTTTAAAATTTTATAGTGGTTTTTATATCGATATTTATCGGTTGCCTTTTAAAACCAATAAATACTTTTGTACACTGTACAGGCAGCAATTAGGGGATACTGTGTTTTGTCGATTGAACTTTAATTGTGAAAAATGTCGTAAAGACACGTTATAAAAAAAAAAAAAAAAACATATTATTAACCTCATACATAATTATTAATCCACTCACCTATCACTAAGTTAGCTCTGCATGTCGCTCTTCCAAATTTGTTTGTAGCTGCTACTGAATAGTGCGCTTCGTCAACTATTGTCGGTTTTAATATTGTTAATGTTGATTCTCCAGTTTCTGGTATAAACTGTACTATGTGAGTATCATCGGGAATAATTTCTTCTTTTTCTCGACACCATACAAGAGTTGGCGTCGGAATACCAGTCACTAAACACCGTAGGACGGTTGTTTGGTCTGGTTTGGCTAATACTGGTTTGATGGGTTCGATAAAAGTCGGAGCTTCACCAAAAATATCTTGTTCTAAAAAAAAAACCTTTTCATTAGAAAAAACATTAATTCATAAAGGGCAGAGGTAATTACGAAAATTTCAAAAGTTAAAATTAAATTAAATTTCAAAAATATTATATTATATAAAATAATAGGTTATTGTAAATAAAATAAAATCTCTGTCGTAACTAAATATTGCAGTATTAAACCATTTGGTAAAATTGTACTTACGTATAATTAGATTAGCTCGACATTGAGCTCGTCCATATGTATTTGTTGCTTTGACTGTGTAGGTACTCTGATCTACTTCCGTTGCTTTTGAAATAACTAGTTTTGATTCACCGGTCTCTGGTATAAATATTATTGTATGAGTGTCATCGGGAATTATTTCTTCTTGTTCTTTAAACCAAATAACTGTCGGTATGGGAATTCCTTTGACCATGCAATTTAATTCGGTAGTCGCATTGGCTTTGGCAATTTTCGGTTTTATTGGTTCTACGAAAATTGGTGCCTCTCCTGTTTCATCTTTTTCTGTTAGAGGAAAACATAATATTATATAATATCAACTCGTATAATAATTAAACATTTCTTATCAAACTTACGTATAATCAAATTTGCACGGCATTGAGCTTGACCGTACTTATTGACTGCGCTTACATTGTAAATAGTTTCGTCAATTTGAGTAGGATTAACAATCGTTAGGATCGATTCTCCGGTTTCCTGATTATATGTAACCAAATGACTTTCGTCAGGAATGATTTCTTCATTTCCTCGACACCAAATCACTAACGGATTCGGGGTACCTTTCACAATACATTTTAGTTCAGTTATTTCATTTGCTCTAGCAACTTTTGGCTTTACTGGTTGCACAAAAGTTGGTGCTTCTCCAAGTTCATCTTTTTCTAAATCAATAATTAATTTATGAAAAATAAAACTGAAAACTGTACATTCATTATTATTTGTACTATATTACTTACGGACAATTAAATTCGCTCTACATTCTGCTCTTCCGAATTTATTTGTAGCATTTACTGTATATGTCGATTCATCGATGTCATCTGGATATAATATGACAAGTTTGGTTAATCCGGTTTCTGAATTATGAATAAGTAAATGACTTTCATCTGGAAAAATTTCTTCATCATCACGGCACCAAACAACTTTTGGCATTGGAACACCTTTAACTAAGCATGTAAGTTCAGTCGTTTCATTGGCTTTTACAACTTTTGGTTTCAATCGTTCCACAAATTTTGGTGCTTCTCCATATTCCTCTTTTTCTGAAATTAAAGAATAACATTTAGTATTTGGTTTAAATTACTTTATTTTATTGATTAAATAATAATATTAGATAATTACCAAATGTAATATGTGCCATGCATTCAGATTTTCCATGGATATTCACTGCTCTGGCAGTATATTTAGAGTGGTCTATATCTTTAGGTTTTACAATTGTTAAAATGGCCTCCCCTGTTTTTGAATCAAATGATGCACTGTATTCATCGTCATCTGAAATTATTTCTTCGTTTTCACGGCACCAAATAATTTCAGGTATAGGAATTCCTTTCACAACACATCTCAATTCAATCGACTTTTTAGCTTTAATTTTTCTTGGCTTAATAGGTTCCTCAAAAGTCGGAGCCTCTCCAATCTCTTCAGAGTCTAAATTAAACATTGAATACGTGAAAAATAAGTCAAAATATTAAAATAGAATACTATATTTCAGTTTCAAAAGCGTATAACAAACGAAATATGAAAATCAGTTAAAAGTATTAAGCGTACTTAAAAACATGTTTAATTGTAACAATATTATGTACAATATTTAAAAAAATAATATCACACAAAAATTGTTAAACCACTCAAGGGACATCACTAACACTCTTATTCTACCTAACACAACTAGAAGTGCAGTGCAAGTTGATATTCCAGCCAAATTTGTAGCTTGGCATACATATACGCCAGCTTGTTCTTCTGTGGGTTTAGGAATTCTCAAAGTAGAAGTGTTCTCGTACACAATAATTTCATACACATTGGTAGTTTGAAGTTCACGATCGTCTCGGTACCATTTGACTTCAGGAGTAGGGATTCCCCCCACGGAACACGTAAAAGCAGTAGGCTTTTCATGTTCTGCTACTAATGGTTGAACTTTTTCAATAAAATAAGGTGCTACTATTTCATTATCAAACGTTATACACTCTGGACTCTCTTTTCCTTTCTTTATACTCACTATCTCAAGATCACGCAAGGGTGTATCGGTACTTACAGATTTCAGCGATGGTTTCCTTTTGGATTTCGAACATATTTCTATTTTAGGTAAATCACTTACAGACTTAGGTTTATTTATATTATCATCATGAGGTTTGTCATTAGTAATTGGCTTGTCTTTTGGAATAGGTTTTAATTTTATTCCTTCGAGAACTTCTGGTTCCGGTGAACCTTGTTTATACTTTAATTTAATATCTTTTTCTTCGTCTGTTGGTACAGGTTTTGGAGTTCCGAGTATCAATTTTTTATCAGGAGTAGGCTCTTCCTCTTTTTTAGGTTTCTTTCTAATATATTTGTTTTTATCTACTGGCTTATCCTCTAAAGGTACGCTTTCATGGACAGTTGGTATTTTTTCCGTATCTTCGAGACTTTCACCAGTTGGTAAAGGTTCAAAAGGTTCTAATTGAACACCTTTTTCTAAAACTGATTTTGATTTAGGCTCTGGTTTAAACTTTGGTTTTTCTAATTTTTTTGGAACCTCAGTAACTTCATCAACTGGTTTAGCAGGAACTTTCTTCAATACAACTTTTTCTTGATCATCATTGTCAGTTGGCAATTTTCCTTTTCCCATAACTAATTTTTTCGGCGTTTCTTCTTCTGGTAGGTTTTTCTCTGGTATTTCATTGATCAAAGATGGCCTTCTCTCGGGCCACTCTTTCTTATCGTAATGGAAGTCGGTTGGTTCAAACTTTTCAAGATCAGCTGGTTCTAATTCAGGGAATGTAAATTCTTTAGGTTTTTTCTTTTTAATTTTCATAGCTTCTATGTAATTCCTTGAAAGAATACCATGATCCACATAAATAGGTTCAAGTAAAGTGGTTTCAGGCAATTGTTCCTTAGTGTCAAACTCAATATATTTCAAATGGGATTTTAAAAGAACTTTTGGAACTGAATGAGGTTCAATATCGGTTTTTTGTTTAGTAGGAGCTTTTTTTAGTTTAATCGTGGCAAACAGTGGTTTATTGTCCAATGTAACTGGTTGTACTTTTGTTCGTTTCACCTCAACTGTAATTAACTCTTCTAACTTTGGCTTTTTTATTTCAATATCTTTTACCTCTTCTATAGTTTCATCGTCTGATAAAATTTCTTTTGAATTAACAGGCTTTTTCTTTTTCAATTTCTTATCTGGTTTGTACTTATAATGTTTGGGTTTAACTTTTTCATCTTCTCTGGGATATTCATATGGTAATGGTTTTCCTAAATTTGTATCCTCTGGTACAATTTCATTAATTGGTTTTTCCTTCGGAATAGGTTTTAATTTAATTTCATCGGGTTCCTCTGGTTTCGGTGAACCTTGTTTATACTTTAATTTAATATCTTTTTCTTCGTCCGTTTGTACAGGTTTTGGAGTTCCGAGTATCAATTTTTTATCAGGAGTAGGCTCTTCCTCTTTTTTTGGTTTCTTTCTAATATATTTGTTTTTATCTACTGGCTTATCCTCTAAAGGTACGCTTTCAGGGAGAGTTGGTATTTTTTCCGTATCTTCGAGACTTTCACCAGTTGGTAAAGGTTCAAAAGGTTCTAATTGAACACCTTTTTCTAAAACTGATTTTGATTTAGGCTCTGGTTTAAACTTTGGTTTTTCTAATTTTTTTGGAACCTCAGTAACTTCATCAACTGGTTTAGCAGGAACTTTCTTCAATACAACTTTTTCTTGATCATCATTGTCAGTTGGCAATTTTCCTTTTCCCATAACTAATTTATTCGGCGTTTCTTCTTCTGGTAGGTTTTTCTCTGGTATTTCATTGATCAAAGATGGCTTTCTCTCGGGCCACTCTTTCTTATCGTAATGGAAGTCGGTTGGTTCAAACTTTTCAAGTTCAGCTGGTTCTAATTCAGGGAATGTAAATTCTTTAGGTTTTT
>CABPRJ010000967.1:1013446-1120059 GCA_902439185.1 Cinara cedri | reverse complement strand
GGGCGTCTATTTTTTTTTATAAATATTTGTTTAAAAAAATAATAATACAAATCGTTGATTACTGTATCTACACTCTACTTAATTTTGTGATTTGACAAATTATTAATAATTTCGTTGTTTAAACAATTAGATTTTTAAATTGTTACCGTATTTTTTGAAAATAAAAAAAATCTTTTGACTGAATCTATGTGGGTTTAGAGGCCCATTGTTTCAGTGATATTTCAAATGGTTAAAATGGAAGAGGTATTAATTTATGCGAGGAAGTTTTCATTTTACTTTACGGTGCTAGGATTTC
Source organism: Cinara cedri (assembly GCA_902439185.1). Taxonomy (NCBI): domain Eukaryota; kingdom Metazoa; phylum Arthropoda; class Insecta; order Hemiptera; family Aphididae; genus Cinara; species Cinara cedri. The sequence goes on along the minus strand of CABPRJ010000967.1, from coordinate 1,119,764 downwards.
TTTATTAAAAATTTGTACGGCTTATGTTTTCTGCCAAAAATATTGCACCGATAGAAAAAATAACTAGAGATCTGTTTTGTTAAATTTTTAATCTCGTTAGTGATCAAGAAAAAGAAAGCCGTTTTTTTTATTTTCTTTGTAATTTTTTTTTAATAATTGAGCAAACCCAAAAAATACGTATAAATAACGGGGAAATTTACGAAAATATAATTCCGTTATTATTTTGAATTTTTTTTTTTTTTTTTATGACATTCGGTTAAAAGTATTCGTAGAGACTCGATGACTTCTCAGAAAATCAAAAAAACGACCTTTTTAATGCACCAACTAAACAATATTTCCTTTCAGAAAAGGTAATGTACTCTATACATCCGAGCAAGATTTGGCAAGCGTGGCTAATGTGTGACGGACGGTATCTACACTCATATTTTGTACATATTTCGCACCATGGATTGGCAACTATTGTAGACGGGAAGATGGAATTTGAAAATGCATAGGATATAATGGTAATTTAGTTTGTTTACTGAAAGCAACAACAAATTATTGCGATCAAAAAAATGATCTTAATCTAGAAACAAACGAATCGTCATTGTTTTGCTGTCGTTTTTTTTGAATTTTTAAGAGATTCCTTGGGGAATCTAGAAATATTTATCAAATAAAGTACCACCCGTCAAAAAGTCCGGACGTGTGATGTGAACAATTCGGAGTATTTTTAAAAACTGAAAAACGTTTTCCGCAACTAAACACAAAGCTTAGTATCTTAGGTTCTTCGCTACATTCAAAAATAAAAAACCACATCAATGTTTAATAATTACAATAAACGAATAACAATTAGATATATTTAGTTGTGTACAAATGTCAATTCACACACATACAAACGTAATGATATTATAAAATATTTAATAATAAACTCGTGTTATCATGTTCATATTTGCACTCTTAATAATATAAAATGATATTTGATGTATAATTTGTGATTATATTAATATAATAAATGTAAATTATAATATAATATGTGTATAATTTTCTCAGGAGAAATAGAGATAATAGAGAGCAAATCGTAAGTCAAAAATAATAATAATAATAATAAAAAAAAAAAGAAGACAATTAAAATAAAAATAATAATAATAATAATAAATGGTAATTAAAATTCCACACGCATAGACAACACAAGCACATCAATAATTATTGATTTTGTTCATAGTTTAATGGCGTTTACGGTAGTCTTGACCGCTTTGTTCCTGGTGGCGTTTTTGCCGGTCGCGGTACAATGGTCCGAGCACACGTTCATTTGGACGGTCAGGCTCTCGATTTGGGCCTCGAACGCCTGCGTCCTTCTGAACATTTGCACGTAGTTCATTTGTAACTGTCTCTGGTAACACAACACTTTCTCCTTTTCCTGGAACCACTTGAGCCTCTCCTGGTCCCAGTTCCTACGCTCCTCGTTCAGCACCCGGATCAGCCGGGCCGTGTGCCGTTCTAGCTCCCTGAACCGGTCCAACTCCGTATCGGCTTCCGCCGTTTCTTTCTCCGGCACCGACGACGATGGGTCATCGTTCTTGTTGTACCGTTCTGACAATTTGTTCGATTTGCTCAGCTCGTTTTCCACCTGCATTCACGAGAGAAAGACAAACGATGCGATTTATAATCAAGAAGACATATTATTACTATGGTATACAATTATTAATAGTGGCCGATTAATAGCATAGATGGAAGCTTGACAAGAACTGGATAAAGGGGAGATGTGCGATCTTGCGCAACGCGATAAAGGCAAGGTGTATAAGAGGCGATTCAAGAAAACAAAAAAATACATATTTTAAACAATCGAACATACTCCGGGAATCGCATCCCTTAGATTTATTGAAACGCGAGTCCTTTGTAAATATTATGCAAAATCGTTTCCCGTGCACAATATTATACTCAAACAAAATAAAAACGTGACCCTCCGTTTCCATCCCATTTTCTATCACAGTTATTCGTTGTCGCCCGGTAATTTATTAAGTACAATTCCTTGTCCATGATAACCAAACTAATACTATCTGTTTTTTCGACTCTGTCACCACTAACCAAGTCACCAAAGTAACCCACAAATCATTAAAAATATCGATTTGCATTCCAATAAAACCAAACACAATCTACAAGTTACCTTAGGTCCTAGGGCAACTTGTAGATAGTGTTGAAATTCAATTTTGAGATGCGCATACACACGCCTGTTCATTTACTTCTGTATGTAAATTTTCAGACCTCTGCATGTCATTGATTTGGCTGAAATGTGCCCATACACATTTAAGTGGAAGGGGCTATTCAATAGGTGTTCGATTATTCGTTTTCCCCGTTTTTAGGAGTAGTTAGAGGTTAGACAAGTGTAGCCAGAAGAAGGGGGGGTGGTCTATGGGATCTGGACCTCCTCCCTCGAAATTTAAGCTTTTTACCAAAAATTCAGATTACTGGTACAATTCAAGGTAAATCCAAAAATGACACAATGATAAATAATTAGAATACTACAATCTATAACAACATTTGTTTTGCAATTTGTAGGCAAAACGCCGGTTAGAGTATAGGGTATAATATGGACGTAATATGAGAACCAAAATTCGTGCGCACTGCTTTCGTATCAATAAACGTTCTAAATCGTATTTGTGATCCGATACCTGTTCATTAAGTCGTCCGACCAGCGAATAGAGGGTGTCTGTCTGCGATCTATTGTCGTGACGATTGTCGTTTCCGTCATCGTCACCGTACCTTTCCGGACATTTCCCTTCGAGTTCGCGGCGTTCCTTCGTTTCAAGCTTTTGCAACAGGTCTCGGATCTCGGATTTCAATGTAATCACTTCGTGTCCTTTCGCCGTAAGATCGCTCTAAAAATTATTGCTAACAATATAATATCCAGTATGATTACGAGACAATATAGTGGTATTTATTAGTCGAACGTTTACTTGAGTATCTTTTAGTTGTGATTTGACATGAGCCAGTTCACCGGACTTCTGACAGAGACCCCATTCGGTTTCCTCGAGCCTAACCTTCAACTCGTCTAATTCTTTTTTCAAGTCCATTGTCTCGGAGGCGAATTGGTCGTTTTGTTCTTGCAATCTCTTTTTCTCGTCCTGTAACTGATCCAAGAGATATCATAATTATGAATATGTTTCGTAATGATAATAAATTGTTCGTAAATAATTGTATTACAAGTGTGTATACAATTAGCTTATTAAAAACAAAAACATGAAAACATTTCGAGAACGGTTTCATTATTGAATTTACCTTGTACGTCTGCATCATGAGCATCTGTTCCAGCTTTAATGACTTTTGCGCGGCCGTTTTAAGTCGGTTGTCACCCATCGCTTTGATTCTTCTCAATTCTCTTTCCCACGCGTTTTCCTTCTCTTGATACACTCTGAATATCACTTGTTCGTTGTGTTCCATCGTTTGTCGGAGATGCCTCAGTTCACGGTCCCTGTCTTTTAGTACCGTTTCCATTTCGGACAACATTGTTGATTCGGACGGTGAGGGTGTTAAGTCTAATAAACTAGCCGACCCTTCGGACGCCGAACACCGTTTGTTGAGCCTCGCGAACGACTTTGAACTAAAAACAATAACCCACGTTAATAATATTGTAGTATATATTAAAATATTGAAAACCAAACCGTTTTAATTTTTACCTGGGTCGGTAATCTCTGTAGGAACTGTATGAAGAGGATGACTTGAAATCGTCTTGTTGTCCCAGCCGAAATTTGCAGCTGGTCTGTGCCGGCAACGATGACATGACCATTGGAGACGCCGACCGTAGTTTTCGGTCTAAAGTGCCGGAGGATATCATATTTGGTTTCAACGACTGATGATGGAGTTCATTGGTACCTAACATATTATACAAATTTAATAGCTAATTTAAACGTAATTATTAGAAAACTAAAATCGTGAGTTTGGTTAAATCGGTTTTAATCGATTTAATTTTCGTCGGACAAAATAGATAATAAAAATACAATCAATGTTTACGGGTAAAAGCTGTGTGTTTAAAATGGGCGTTTTGAGAGAAGGACGAGAAACGATAAGACAGTTTAGGTGAGCTGAATGAAAGCCAGGTAGGGAGGTAGGCCGAAGAAAAAGTGGCTAGTCGTGATTAGTGGTTATTATAGGGGAAATTCGAGACCATATGCGAAGTGGACTTTGGAGTAAATGGAGAAATGGCCATAGATAGGGCGAAAATAAAAGTATAACATAGCCAACCCCGTAGAGGAAGAAGAAAAGGTAGAGAATAGAATACGTCCGATATTTATTAGACACTATAATGTAATCGGCTGGTATATAGAACAGTTTAGGACCGGCAGTACCTACAGGTAATGTATAAATTACTCGCGTTTTTGCGGTACACCTACAATTAAAACGCCTTAAACGAGCAAATAAATCGTAAATTAATTGTCGATGTATAATTGTATTATATTTTATGGGATGCCCGTGGCCGATCGAACCGGTTGTTATACATTATTATAATATGTTCCGGTCTGCACGCGATGAGGCGCTCGGCGTGATTCCAGCGCAGGTGTCTATAATTTACCGTTTTATCAAATCCACCACGTCCGGAACTATATATTAATACGTTATCTTATATAATATATAGGATGGAAAAATTAAAAAATACACTATCGCCGATCCGACAAAACGACACGTGAGCGCGAAAAAACGCCGCGGAGATTTTTAATATGTTCGGATCATTTTTTTTTCTTTTAAGTAACCTAATTAATGCGATCTTCAATCCGATTACTAATCGTGATTTAAGGAACGCGCTGCAGATTTTCACCCATTTAGCCGTCAGTTTAACTATCCATGTTGAAAGTTAACTGGATGAGTTTTTGTACACAGATTAATAAATAATCGATTTCACGGATATAGCCTTTATACAAGTCAGGCGTGGCTTTTAGGGAGGGGCAGTCGTAGGGGCCTTTCCCCCCTAGACATCAAACTACCTACCTATAAATAATAATTTATTTCAGAAATCTCAAATCTGTACAGAAGTTCAAAATGTGTTAATAAATTACAATCGCGGCTTTTTTTTTTCAAAAGAATCTACTCTTTTCCATGAATATTTTATGTTTAACGGGTCACCTCTGACCACGTTACATGGTAAATAGTTAAAAGTATAATTTTTGGACCAAAAAGATATTGCTCCCCCTTAGAAGACGAATCAAATCTGCCCCTGATATAAGTTTTATTTTCGGAGTTAATAATTTTATAACGCGCTTACATTATTACGTACCTACCTATAAGTATATAGTATGAATAATATACAGTGTATTCGGGAAAATTATTATTACTTACTGCCGTACAGATGTCTGTGCGAGGATCTGGTGAGAATAGGCGTGGAGCCATATCTTTCTCCGTTGTCGGTGAATCTCATTGAACCCGGCTTGAAGGCCACTGGACGTATAACACTACTTCCCTGCAATAAAATGTCCAGGTGATGAGTTTATAATAATAATAGTACCATTATAATACATTATGTACACAACAACTACCTGTACAGTATAAATTATTATTATAGTTACATTTTTAAATTCTGAGCTCAAAGATGAAACTATATGAGTTTTACTGAGATGTGGGTTGTGTGTTTTCAGAAAATTTGATTCAAAAAGCTCAAATAGAATAATACATATCTGATGAGGTTATGTTAGGGCTACGCTTTTAAAAAAAGATTGTACTCATACGAACTAGTTGAACAGACAGTTAAAAGTAGTGGTTTTTATATATGAACATTATACTTAACTAAAAGGTATACAGTGTAATTTTTCATTTTAAACAAATTATGTTCGTTTATTGTTATGTATATGATTAAAGTTATGCTATTTGGAAACATTTATTTTGTTAATTTAATCTAAGCATAACTTTAAAACATCTCAATAATCTATTATTCATTACAAAAAAAAAAAAAAAATTATTTATTTTTATATAAAATACAGTTAGTTAAAATATACATTGCCAAAACATCGAATTATTTATATTATTCAATACAAATTATACATTTATATTATGTAATATTTTCAATAGAATAAATAGCAATAAAAAAATATAAATATGAAATAAGGGATAATATTACTAAGGATATTTTGAGGGTAGACCGCTTTAAACTTTAAACGTTTATAAAAAAATTATTACAAAACGTTAAACATTTTCTTTTTTTTTACCACAAAATAAAACCTATGGAAAACCTTGTCTAAATTTGTCGAGCATCTTGCTCGGCCAAAACAGTTTTAATGTCCACATAAATCCAAATAAAATATAAAAAAAACTTAACCGTTTTGAATGGAATATAAATTGCTCGAAAATCTCCTGAATATTTTGATAATATTGTATCACGTCTAAAAAATACTAATCTTCGGTGAATATATTGCAGATCTCTACGACTATTTTTAATCGAATTGAAAAATTTATAACGATTGCAAGAGCAAGATTTCTTGTGGAAAAGTTTTAAACAGATAAAAAGACAAGCACAAATCATATAGCCAAAAACCAATATATTCCTCGGTTCATTTGGAACCTAAAAACGAATATTATAAAAAAGAATTTCGTTTTTTGCTGTAAACAAACATTCAGACATTCATAAGTCACAATATTATAAGGTATACCGTATCTATGCAATTTAATATATTATGATATACGCGTTATTAATAAAAAAACAAAAAGTATGTTGTTCTTCCGGTTTCATTTATCCGTTACCGTTTATACGTTTCGATTATAATAAAGTACAAGAAATAATAATAATAATAAAAAAAATGTTCTGGGCGTGCGTTATTTTTGTTTTATTTTATAACTATACAGGCGCGTGCTGAATACCACCTCTGTATCATCGCGAGTTCCGGTTTTTTATACCGTATTTTTCTTATTATTTTTAATTTTGTATTCATAATATAAAAAAAAATTAAATAAAAAAATTTGCACTCGTAATATTGTATATTTATATAAATAATAAAATGCGACGTTGTCGTGCGACGAGCACCCCGGGGCTCGGTTTATTGGTCGCGGACAAGGTTGTAATTTTGATCGACTAACGTTTAATTAAAATTAAAAAAAAAATTACAAAAATTACAACCATTTCGTAGCGATATTATTATTATTTCTCAAAAGTCCAAAACCAACTGAGCGGTATCGTTTAGTTTTAGTACGAAAATGGGTCAGAAACGTTCGATTCAGGGAAAAAATAGGTGTAAACGAAAGACAAAATCAAGAAAGAACTGATGTACTGATGATGGGTGTGCAACTGTTGGGAAGATTTGATACATAAAGTTATGTGATTTATATGTCTGTATGTAATCTGTACATAACGAAAATTATTGCAAAAGAAAAACGATCCTGAGCGAAGTTCGTTTAAACGAGTTAGAAATGCCGTGATTTTCAGGATTTTCATTAAAATACCAAAATTTCAAGCATTTTTGATCGGTCAAATCATTTTTATCTACACAAAACCTAATTAAAAAAAAAACTTGAAAATGTTATAGTTTATAAATACATTAAAAATAGCGAGGATGTTTAGAAAATGCTAATATAAGTATTTTGTGAAAATCGCAGGTCTCTGCGATGATTTTTAACTGAATTACAACAAACAAACAATATATATTTAAATTGTTAAATTTCCGTAAACTTTCACGTTTATCTTATGTTTTTTTTAGAAAATACATGGTAAAAAATAAACTTCTCAACGCATCAATTAGATCTATAAGAATGTTTTTTCGACATTATTTTGATTAGAGCGAGATTTCCGCTGTTGAAAAGTTGGGTAACAGACAGAAAAAAAAGCACATACGCCGCAGTAAAACCGATATGTCCTTCGATGCGCTCAGAAATACCCATCATCATAGTACACACAAATACATAATACATTCCGCGTCGCGCTCAGAATCTAATAGAATAAATAATAATAATTAAAGCTTTGTTTGGATCTATAATAATTCGCGTGTGTATTACATACTTTCACCGCCATCGCGAATATTATCACAATGAATATTTCCGAACGACACACGATTAGTGTCACGTGACACGATTATTTATGATTTATGATATACGAATTATACTTCATCGTGAACCTTTTATTCAGCAGTGGCGCTCAAACTATATTTTTATAGTGTAGCACAATATTTGAAATTCAAAACCACCATCATCCACCTAAACAACTTTTGTATCTAAATTTTACTAGGTACCTAAATACTAAAAACTATAACTTTTGAATGTTTATATCCCATTCTACCCGACCGGCCCGAATCTCAATTACCGGGAACAGCCGTCCACCCAAAATATGATGTGTAGCAACTGATATGCTCGAAGTATAGGTTTGTATAGGAAATATAGGAAGTATTGGTTTGGGAGTCGTTGTTTTATTGTATATTTATTATTTTATATTTCGATATGCCGGAACGATGACAAACGGTAATTGCGATATCATTGTTTATTTTCGTGAAACAAATCATAGTTTGGATTAATACCGATGTGCATACGTGTGACAACTTAAGATTTTAAGCGTAGTGAGTAATATGTATTGGTTTCACTGAGATGTGTACACGGATAGATTCTGAGAGAAGCGAGAAATGTATTGGTATTTTTTTCCGTTTTCACCAAAGCAAATAAGATGTTTTTTTACACAAATTATTTTTGTTATTTTAAAATGTAAACAATGTAAATCTTTTTGACCTTAAATTTATAAACCAAAAAAGTTTTAATAAGCTAAAGTTTTACAAAAAAAGTAATACAATTTTGAAAATCGATTCTATATTTTTTTTAGTTTATCTCGAACATCAAAAAGGAAAAATTAGTGGTAAAACTGTAAATTATGTGTTTTCATTGTATTTAATATTCAAAAAGTATATAAAATAGTGTTAGTAGAAAAAAAAAGATGTTGAACTGAGACCAGTAAGCTGGAATGTAATTTAAATGTCACTAAGTCAATATTTAAAGCGCGTGACGAAGTTGTTCAGTAATATTTAATTAGCGATACACTGTTTTTTGTTTTATTATCGGAGTTTTAAAAAGGTTAAAAATAAACATATGAAAATCGGACCTGTAATTTTTAAGTTAATCTCGGAAAACGCGTTGTCGTTATGCGTACATAAAATAGTAAAATTTTGGGTTTTAACCTAACCCAACTAAACCTTTACTAATTCAGTCATTTAGGTACCATTTATTTGATAGTGGACACACGCAGTAGTAAGCAAAATCTTACTCTACCAGGTGTTCCATTGACTTCACTGTGTGTCCGTATGGAGACACAGAAATCCTCTTAAAAAACGCCTCCCGTCGGAAGAGGTAGATACGTAATCTCATTGCAGCAGTTGTTACTTACAAACACGACGACCGCAATCACAACAAGAGTAAGTATACAATATGATTATCAATACCTGGTCGCAATAAAAGATACGCCATTTTAATGGTCGACTGTTATTGCGCGTGTCAAGTCGTGTTGCGTAAAAAAAAAAAAAAAAACGTTTTTCACCCATCGACAAATGTATTATCTTATATTGCGACGACCGACCCATGATGTGTGCAGTACCATCAATAATCCATTATGGCGAACGTCTTGAAGAATGTAACAGAACAATGAGTTTACGACTCGTATTGTACCTAACAATATTCGTATAATACTATATTATATAACAGACCGTACTTATAAATACATGTATATTTTTTGTATGGGACGTATACACGACATAATTAGAATATAATATTTTATTATTTCGTTGCACTCGTTGCATTATAATATTCTAGTCGGTTTGTATTCATCGTAAATTCGCAATTAGCCGTATCAAAATAGAAAAAAAACAGAAGAGAAACGTATATATATATATATTAAGATTGCATAATATTAACTCCGTTTTGTCTTTTGTACGCGTGTCAACCGGCCACAACGGATATAAGCAACAATTTTTTTATATCGCATCGTATATAATATAAGACGTACCCACGTCGTTGGAAACGGTGCATACAATAATATCGGGAGGAAAACTGTTTTACTTTCTTTTACCGCAGCAACAGATTAATAACAAAACGAAGATTCGGGCAGACGTCTATATTGTATCACACCACGTAACTGGAGCGCGTGTCAAGCATTTTCTGTGATGTAAATTTTATTAGAATTTAAAAAAAAAAACTCATAAATTACACTAAGAATAAGAACAGAATGAAATAATCTAAAACGGCAGAATAAACGACTTAAAAATTGAAGAAAAAACAAAACAGAACTTTTGAAACGGAGAGTAAGTAAAAATAATAACTTGACTACAGAGAAAGCTTTGTTTATTCGGATTCGGTACGGTTTTTAGAAATATCTTATTGGTTTACGGTGAATTTGTATTTCTACCTTGCACAAGATACAACAGCGATTTAAATTTTCCCTAAAGTAAACCATGTTATTCTACATATATTTGGATATTCACTAGTCCTTCTTCTGGACCGTGAACTAAGTTTGTTTATTGCGCTCATGGACATAAATATGCAATTATATAATATAGAACGTTTGGTGATAGTTTTGTAAATCTAATATGCGGCCAGTATAGCTGCGGATATTGCGGAGGAATTCGAAAAAATAAAAAACGTCGGTTTTTAATCATTTAAATATACGATAGAAAACCGAGTAATAAAATACGAATTAATAAGCGTGTTTGGGCATTGTAAACGGGAGTAAATTGTTTTCTGATAACGTTTTTGCGAGTTGGTTACTGCAGAAACCCGGTTACAATTTTTTAGTAAACTGTTTAGTGAATTTCGTAACCGTCTATTTCGAGTTGGTAAGAGTGTTTATTGATGTTCGGTTACTCAAAATTAATCTTGATAAACACGATTACATGACCCACGTGATATTTGTGAGTTTATAAATTCGAATTTTAATTCTCGTTTTAGGTATTGTTCATAGTTTTTATGTTAATTATCAAAAAAATTTGTTGTTGCAATGGAATTTTATTACATTGAATGTATTAAAAATGAGGGTCAGTCTATTTAAGTTCAAAACGGAGAAGTTTTGTCTAAAACTGGAGACAAGGTACCTATAACTCGATACAATATATCAGTATTATTCTAGCTATTATAACTAATTAATTTTCACATGAAATTTGAAAAAAAACTAGTACATGAGCGAGAAAAACAATTTTAAGTTGAAAATTGAAAAACAACGTGAACTGACAACAATAATTTGTGATAGTATTATCAAATACGTTGGTAATCAAAATTACGGATTTTGGTTTTGGCGATTCAGTAACCGTCTACTGATCGGAATATGTAACCGTGAACTTAATCACTGAACTATTTAGAACGCCAAAACACGTCTAATGTAAAATAATAATGAGGTTAGGTTACTACAGGTATAGTAGTATTATATATAGATACCTTTATTATGAATTTCAATACGAAAATAAATCATACTTAAATAAATTAAAAAAATATATGTGTATAAGACATTATTGCGTTGTGCCGAAAATATTTCGTGTTTTTTTTTCAACATGGAGAAAAAATACTAGCATGTCACTTTATAACATTAATAGACTCTCTTGTGTATAATATTACTCGTGTGTGTGTGTGTACGAGAGGAATTCAATTATATTTATTATACGGCTGTTGCTTGCGCAGATTTGTTCGTAATTTATTATACTATCAAATATTAATAATAATAGTAATAATCTACACTTTTACACGACCAAACCGAATTATTACAGTCTATAATGTTATTATTATACTCGTTGTTCAAATCTCGGTGTAAGATTGTATTTCGTGTGTAAACCGAAACACGTTTCCATATAAAATTAATCAATATTATATTGTGATTAGTTAGGTCCGTGGCGATTGTACAATACGAAATTCAATGTTCCGAAACTTTATTTGTTTTTCTTCTAACAAACGATAGCAATTTAAATTCGCATTATGATACGCACGCTTACAGAATTATAACGGAGGAAATAATGATGATAACAATGATAATTTATCTTCTGTTCTACGCTGATTTTCAATTTTAAGCGAGATATGGATATGGGTATGTGAAATATTACAATAGTTCCAAAATGGTTTGTGTCTCACTTAAATATGAAAATATCGGAAAATCACTGACGCGGGGGCACAGATAATGTTCTTACCATTAAGTTTAGATCAATTCACTCTAATATATACGACACAAAGATGTCTTACTGAACGCTAATTGTGTTTATGTCTATGTGGTGTGTCATGCGTCTGTAAGACGGAGACAATAATTAACGCAAATGTGGCGTGATCTTTATAAAGTTTCGTAAGGAATGGTAAAAATAAGATTTACTCTAGTATGTTTTGGATCAACTTAAACGCCTTCGGAGTATTTTTTAATGATTATTTTAAAGGGGACGCCTTTTTAAACGCGGTCAGAGGTAGGGGAACAGAGTACCTTTGCACGGGAACGCGGTAGGGATTCCGCTTAAACTACCGAATAATACGCATCATATCACTTCGCTTCGCGACAATCATAATTCGGCAACCGGAAGAACGGTTCCAACGGTTTTCGTTAATATTTTCGCGGACAGAAAAAATGGTTATTATTCATGAAAAATGTGAGTAACAATATACTTATAAGGAAGAATAATAATGTAAGAATATAATAAGAATTGAAAAAGTAATTTTGTTTATTATTCCGTTATACCTACCTACACAAAACTTTGTAAACTGGTTGTATGATTACAGTATAATAAAACATTTTCTGCTTGAAAAAATCTGCGATAAAAAAAAAACCCTCGGCGAAACAAAGAATATATCATTTTTTTTTCTTTGAAACAAATTTAGTCTTTCGGGTAATTGAATATTCTTCAAACTACACGCAGACTATACAAAATCAAACAGGTATACATAATATACCTACCTATAATAATATACACACAAAGCTCAACCGAGGAAATTAGCGTAGAACAGAACATCAATAATAATCATTATCGTTTTTTTTTTTCTTCGTTATACTCGGTATGGGCGCGCGTATCAAATGCGAATTTAAACTCTGTCGTAATTTTTCGTAGGTATAACGGTTGTCGATTGTTAGAAAAAAAAAAAAAAAAGTTTCGAAATTAAAATTCTTGTTTTAATACCGCCACGGACCCAACTAATCATAATAATATAATATTGTCCGATTTGTATGCGGAAACGTGTTTCGGTTTACACACGGAATACCATCCTACACCGCGAGATTTGAACAACGAATTTAATAACAACATTATAGACTGTAATAATTCGGTTTGGTCTTGTATAGAAGTGTAGATTATTATTATTATTATTATTATTATTTGATAGTATATAATAAATTACGAAAAAATCTGCGCAAGCAACAGCCGCATAATAAATATAATAATTGAATTCCCTCGTATACGGGTATTATACACAAGAGAGTCTATTAATATTGTAAAGTGACCTGCTAGTTTTTTTTCTCCGTGTTGAAAAACGAACACGAAATATTTGCGGTACACCGCTATAATGTCTTATATACATATATATTTGTCTGATTTATCGTAGTATGATTTATTTTCGAATCAAAATGCATAATAAAGGTACTACTATATACCTATAGTACCCTAGCCTTTAAATCCGGATAGCATAGTATTATATGTCAGTATGTCAATTCGCTCCCAGAATTTAATTTTTTTTGTTAAATTATATCATAATAGAGTAACAAGTGATACTAATATATTCTCGTTTAATCATTTACAGCGTTTAGAATTATGTGTCCATGTACAAGGACAGCGGGAGTGAAACGGTTAATATTACAAATATAACGGCACAAAATGTGTCTAATGAAATTTGTCCGGCTGAACGCAAATTTGCTACTCTGTGCGTTTGTATAATACGGAGACCAGTAGATTCAGGTATGACGTTCTCTGTTTACCTACTTTTGTTTACCTAATTTACCTAATAATATATACATGATTTATATTATATTTTAATTGTAGTTTTGTTACGTATCATATGATATGTGTAGACTGTAGACAGGACCGGCTTGGGAAGTATCGAGACCCTCACGTGCAGTCATTTTTGCCGGGCCTCAATAAGCTTTTATTTTTGGTTTTTCACATTCGAATAACAAGCGTAGGTAAACCTTTACAATGCAATTCTAAAATTAAGTTCATTGACTTTAATTGGTATTTTTCTTAATAATCATGCGAAAATTACTATCTGGTTATGACCATGACTAGAAGGGGCTTCTAAAAGCGCGGGGTCTGTGCGAGTGCGAGCTTGGACTGCCTGTGTGTAAAACGTCAAGAAAACTATCACGTACAGTGTTTCTATTATAATATAGATACTTCATGAATCATTATAACAAAAAAAAGCAAACCATTTTGTTTTTTTTTTTGTTTTGTTAATTTACGTCTTTTTATGAATAACCAATAATTCCTTAACGATTTGTCGTCAAAACTGCACGTGACGCTCAAAAATAAAATAAGGATCACAGTAGATATCCTTTATCATTTTACCATATTTTATATATTTGACAAATATCTTAAAAAAAATGGACGGGACCAGTTCCCACCGAAATGAACTTATCCCTTTTTCACCAACGCACGTTTCTATCAAATTATTTATTGCATATTATACAATGTTTAAAATGTGTAAATATGAACTATGCTAAATTTAAAGCATTTTTCGTACGTCGGCAGACAAGCTGGTGGGCAGTTGATTTGCTGACTCGCGCCACAATGTACATGCAATATAGCATCGGGTGTAAGATAGGGCGAACAATACAAATAAAACAACCACTGAATAAGTTGATATTAGTATCAGATAAAACGGAATAATATTGCGAAATATTATTACGTAGGTACGTTTGATCGATAGCTATTGACTTATCTCGGTTGATCTTGAGTTACTAGATAAAAGAAACTAGTTTTTTTTTTTTAAATTAAATAGCGCGTGAGTGACAAAAACGTGTACGTTGTGTTCTAATCTACAGGCATGTCACAATAATATACTATATTATACTATTATTTTTGGTAACACCAAAATAATTAAACTTGTATCTTACAATATATAACTCGTAATACCCGTTATATTATATTATACACGTTAGTTATATTGGTCACCCGTTCCTATGCTCACGATTGATACTACTGTATAATAAATAATTTGGCGTAAAAGAAAACGGTTCATTTCGGTGGAAAACAACGACACCCGAAAAAAATAGACGCGGATCAGTACAGTACAGTAAAAAACATATTATTATCATAGTTTCGTTATATTTAACAATATTTGATTTCGATTGCAGTTATAGTGCAGTACTTATCGTTTGTCCAAAACGAATACAATACTATGAAAATGTTAAGGAGATTTTTTTTTTTTTTCCCCCCCGTAGTTCGCGGTAGTTTTTTTCCCTCGCGGACACCGACCGAAAGTCGGATTTTTCGGACGTCTGATTATTATAAATCACGCTTATATAGGTATGTAATAATGGTGTAAAAGTATGCTCGTACCGAACAGAAAAAACGGAATAAAAAACGTGTGATAACGACAAAATCCGTCGGGATCACAGCAGCGGTCTCGACCGGGGAGACCAATATTACGCGTAAAATAAAGCGAACGAATGGAGGAGAGGGGGCGGGGAAACCAGTCGGTGTCGGCGGTATACCTGTGCCGCGAGAGTACGACTGTGGGCGTTCGGTTAACGCATTCCCACGGTCCGTCTCAGAAGAGGAGAGATAATACCGCCGCCGCGCCGCGATTGTAAATAATTTTTTTTTTTTTTTCCGTCTCCTCTCCCGGGATCTCGTTGTGTGTACAATAATATTATTATAATACATACTCGATATTATAATATGGGTATTATACACAACATTAAGCGGCGATTCTTTTATCACGAACCGGCGATTATCTATATTTATGTACTTACACTCATATAGTATACGAAATATTTTTAGTAAATTTCGATTTCGATTTATTTTCCACGACGTCATACAGAATATCGTGTTTACATAATATCGTTTTCTTTCGAAAATTTCTTTTGCCACATTATTCCGCGCTGCAGGCACGTCCTCAGCGGGCGTGACGGCAAACGAGGGCCGCGGTTACCCGAGTGCGTTCCGAAATGACACCCTTTTCGTATGTTCCGCGAGTGCGTCCGGAATAAGGTACATCACTCGTGTGCGTCCCGGTCAATTTAGTGTTACCAATAGTGAACTGACTTCAGCCCAAAAATATTCGGTTATTATCTGTTAGTGATTATATCCCCGTTATGGTTGGTTGAGTGTTATAAAATAGATACAGAATACAAAATATATTCTTTAAAGTATTCCAAATTTTTTATACATGTGAACATTATAATTTTTAAATTTTTTTTTTGAACATTTTTAAAATTACGACACTATACTTCGGTACTAGGTTACGGTTTATGTAAAAGATAAAAAATGAAAACGGGATGCACCCGGGATATTCCCATAGAGGCAGTTGTCCATGTGATAATTTCGAATATACATATAGTAGTTACATTCAATCGTAGTCTTTGTTCAAGTTTATTTTATCGACTAATTAATTAATTATTCATATTCGTAATTTACCTACTAATTTAAAATTACTAAAAAACAATTGTCAAAAAAATTTTTTTGCATTTTATAAAATGTGTTTAAGAAATATTTGTGCATATTTTAGTATTCCTCCCCCCCCCTCTCCTTAGCAAAGGATCTAGGGATCTACTTCAGTACTATTGACATTGTAAACGCTTACTGATTTGTTTTGATTTTCAATTAGCAAGCCGAGTTTTTAAGCTCACAATCGAAAGGAGAATGAGTAATTTAAACGATACAATTTAGGTTTGGAGAAGTGAGAAACAAAGGTTATCTAAAATTGTTCAAATCAAATATTGATTTTCGCTCCCGGTCTTTTAAACTTTAAACTGTTGTAACTCATAAACGCGATACATTCGGTTACATACGAAGTTGAGTTGTGCGTATTAACATATTATTACAGATGTTATTACCTGTTAAAATTATAATTATAAATCATAATTTAATTTAATTTTTGGTTTTCTTTTGAAAATCAAAAGTCGATTAGTTTAATATTGTAAGACGATTCGATACTGACTGAAAAATCATCAAAATTCAAATTTACTCGAAATCTTCGCAGACGATCGCTGGTTCATGATAAAATAATCACTCTGTATACATGACGTGCATATTAACTATACTATAGAACAGCACGCGCGCGATAATTTATACGCACTACTTGAGAGTTAAAACCAAAACAAATAACTACAACAATAGGTAGGCAGTTAATATTATAATATTTACTCGATTGAGAAAATATTGAAGATACTCACATTTTTCTTTTTTTAAACATCGATACAAATCTGTAATCAAGTAAAATAAATTGAAATCGGACTTGGAAAATCATAATATTATTATCAGGGTTCGGGACTTATAGCACTTAAAAATTTAAATCAACAGAAACGTGCTTAAAAACCGTCATTAGCCCACGAAAAGTTTAACAAGTCTTTAAGTAATAAAATAAGAACTTCAAAATTATTTTTTCAAATAGAAAGAAACGAGCAAAAATTATTAAAAAAAAATCAAAATGAGCAAAAAAAAGTATTTTTAATATTCATATTTGAACTCGTACCATGATATAAATGTCCATATCACTGCTAGATTGTTTCGTAATTCTCAGACCCTCAAACGACGACGACGAAGACAACGTAAATTAAACGGCGAAAGCAAAAAAAACCGTCGTCTTCGCGTTCGAGCGAGGAAATCACGCTCGTGTGTTGCAAACTATACACAATTTTACATTTTTAGGCTGGTATAATGGATTGTGATATACCGCCCATACGCATAATATTCATGTCACAGTCGCGATAAACATCGTTCGCTATTTACAAAACCTTTTTAGACTCGACCATATCTGCAGATTATAGTATTGTTATTAGTTATTATTAGGGCTCGGAACTAATTGAACTTAAAATCCACAAAAAACCACTTATAAACGTTAAAAAAGCTCTGAAAAAAATGTTAAAAATCGAAAATGGCAGAATGGTTTAAATATTTCCCCTCTAACGGCTTTAACTTAACTTATACAATTTTCTAAAACTACAAAACTAAAGTTGACCCAAAGTTACTTTTTTTAAATACGTACAATTTTATTTAAAAAAAATAATTTGTGTCGTGTTAGAAAATGATATTTAATAATTTAGAGTCGTTAGACAAAAAACACTTAAACCCTTTTACCATTTGTTTTTTCAAGGCTTTTTTGTTAATTTTATGTGCAATAAGTCCCGAGCTCTAGTTATTATAATGTTAAACTTAGGGTCGTTATTTCATACGTGTAGAGTCTGAAAATACGTAGGGTTTGGGCCGAATGAGTTTTAGACCTAATATTAAAGACAAAATTATTATTCAAATACTCTATAGGTGGGTTTTGAGATGGCTTTGGAAGGGCCAAGTTCACCTAAGTGGGCAAAACGCTGTAACGCCAGCTCTTAATATAATATCGTTGATTATAAATACTGGCAGTATTTATAAACAATGGTAAAATATTGTATAATGTACGGTAACATACATTAGGAAAAAAAATATTCGAAAATCGATTTATCATGTATCAAACGCAACACAATAAACTCTCGGAATAATTCGTTACCGCAAGCAGTAAACGTTGTTGTTTTTTTTTTTTATTCTGACGAAATTCGTTTCAAATCCGAATTCGTTTATATTATTATTATCCGTATACACGAAAAATGATATTACATACAATATGATCCGTGTAGGTAGTCGATAATGTATAACACACGCCTACAATCGGACAGGAGGACTGACTGCCAAAATAACAATAATAAATGTATACGCAGACGAACAATTATTTTAATAGAGCTACACTTCAGATATAAATAAGTACGTATATATATAATAATATGTAATTTGTAATTTTCGTGAAATTTATTACACGAGGAAAAAAAAACAATTTTAAAATATACACTATCTCATTTGCATGTTGTTATAACTGTATATACCTACCTGTAGTGGTGCATTTGAGAATGTAAGGGAAAAAAGTAGTATTTTTTTTTTCGTCGATTGACCTACCCCCTCCTCTTTGATCGGGTTTAGTATGTGAAAAGTTAAACTTTTGGCAAATATCGCCTGTTTTAACGTCGTGAATCTCGCAATATGAGACAACCTCATCGACGTTTTTTTATAATTATAATATATTATGATACTTTAGTTGTTAATAAATGTAAAGAGTAAAGAGTTGTGTTTTTTAATTTTTAATATTTAGAGAACGGTGACAACGTGTTTCTCATCCGAAGTGTATTCAAATATCTACATAATATATAAATTTATATAAATTTCATGTCGGTACTCGTATATATGTTTGATTTCTAAATAATCACTTTGAAAAGCGTATGTAAACTGTTTTCTGTTTTGCACGATTGCGAAGATTTGAACATTTTCTTCTTTAAAAATGACTTTAAAATTGCCTATACACGACCCCTTACATATGTACCGGGCGTTACTCTGGTATTTGATTCAGCACCTAATAAGCATTTCCCGTTTGTGATTGGTCCATTCCAATTGTGCGCGTGCCAAATTGTCATATTTTGTTGTTCTTGTGATTATTGTGACCTACATGACGTGGTTTTGCATAAAAAAAAAAAAAACTGATGGTTAAGTTAAGTTTTGACACGAGCTTGCGAAGTGATCGAATGGAGGTGGCTTTAAAACGAATCAATTTTTCACATTTGTAAAATTAATTTTATCAACACGATACAACACTTTTACATCCGCACAATAAAGCACAAGTGCGGTAAATTTGAATTGACTTACCAAAATCGACTTGGCGCTAAAACGGATCTCTGAATGCCTCTTTCGCGACACCTTCTTTATCATCTCCCCTCCTCCCAGAGGTCGTTAAACTTATTGTTTTCGAATAAACAAAAAGTTTGATGTGATGAATGTGTATTTTACACACGTAATTTTCTCGAGAAATATTATTTTTAAATTTTACAGTTTACGTTGACTCGCGGCTTCTGTACACAATAATGTACGAGTATATCGATTTCTTTTTTTCCCATTTATTTTTTCTATTTTTCCACAAAGGATAGTGAAATATTCGACGACGATAATAAAAGTAGAAATGAAGCCTACCCACCCGTCGCGTG
Source organism: Cinara cedri (assembly GCA_902439185.1). Classification (NCBI taxonomy): domain Eukaryota; kingdom Metazoa; phylum Arthropoda; class Insecta; order Hemiptera; family Aphididae; genus Cinara; species Cinara cedri. The sequence goes on along the minus strand of CABPRJ010000967.1, from coordinate 1,099,666 downwards.
TTACATTTACCTATTGATATAGTCGCGCTATCGGAGTCATTTTATATTGTTAACGGTTACCGCTGGTCCTGAACGGATTCGTATAACTACTCACACATTATTATTACGTATGATATATGTGTTCACCGACGCACGGAGCCGACGTCGCGAATTTGCTTAATCATCATTCTATCGAGACTAGTTTGTCATATTTTTTTGTTCTGTATATATTTTATAGGTATACGTTCACCATGCAGTCTTTGTTGTTACCTTAATCTGTTCCAAAGTGGAAAAAAATCGATTAAAAAGGAAAACGGGGAAAAAAAAACAATAATAATAAATCTATCGGCCGACTAGATATAATTAACCACCAGTTCCACACTGTAAGGTATATTATATTATATCGTTATTATCTTTAATGTTATGAACGCCACCCGCGTAACCTACATTTTTTAATGCTATATATTATGTAGGTACATTGTACACACACGTGACTTGTAATAGACGTATATACAGGGTGTTTCTATGATCAAGAATTAACGTTTATCTATTTGGTCCCAAGAAATAAGTGCTTTAGTCAATTTTGTATAGTTTTCAATACGAGCGAATTAAATTCTGTAAACTACTAAATGACTAAATCTAAATACAGGCGTTCTAAATGACTTAAATTATAAGTTATACATTTATATAGCTTTGCTAAACAAAATGTAGGTACATCATAGTGAATTAGTGACTAAAGATTTTTTAATTTTCAGTATTCAAATACGTCATACAGATCAATATTTAGACCACAAAATAAGGGAAACAGATTACAATATCAGACATAAAAAAAAAAAAAGACGGACATACTTCGCACGGGTGGGTGGGTCATTGTTGTAAGTGAAAAGTTAGGGAGGTAGGATATAGAGGAGACTCTAATGTATATCTGTGCGCAGCGATTAATCATTGTTACCGAAAAACGATTCTGAGCTGAGTTCTGTTATAAATATTTTGAATAACCATAATATTTACGATTTTCGTCAACATTTTTTTATTCATTTTGATATTTTTTTCGACGACCACAAAGTACAATGGACTTTCTATTAAATTTTCAAACTGTTTGGTCTAGCAATTTTATCCACGGAGTACTTACCGAGTAATATAATTAAGTACAAATTTCGAAAAATTAAAATGTCTATAAATAGCTTAAAAATACACCAAGTGTTTTGAAAATTTTACCACTTTTAGAAAAAGCAAATATAAGTTTTTTGTCAAAATTTCAAGTTTCTACGAATACTTTTAGGAAACAGCTCGTTAGGTATATTATTATCGATAATTTTAGGTTGATACTACGCTGTAAATACTGGAATAAGGGGAATTTTTTGTAAATAATAATTTATATTAATATTTCATTGAATAGAAAAATTAAAACCAGATATTTTACTCAAAATGTAGCGCTGATAATAATAGCCACTTCGCGATAAAAGTGGCCACCCCGTATAATATATATGTATTAAACGACGACTAAAAAAAATAAATACACTATAGGTAACCATAACCAAACAATACCGGTGTATTAAATACACGTGCTAAACCAGTCTCGTTTCCCTCTCTATAATATCGGGACAATATTATAAAGTATAAATACGCGGAGAAGGACACGCACACGGACCGTTGCCGCGTAAAAAAAGTAAAAAAAAAAAACATGTAAAAAATAAAAATAAATATCCTCTAGGCGTGGTAAACGCGTTGAGTCAAGGCCGGATTATGGGTTTATGGGTCTAGTAGTGGGCCCCGTGCAGAATTCGAAAATATACCCTCTTTATGAACATTTTTGTACACTACTAATAATTTGTAAACGTATATGATGACACAATGGGCACTTTATATCCGTGAGCCCGGTGACCCGGTACCTCTACTTCTCCCAAACTCAATTCGGGCTTGCGTCGAAGTACCTATATGTATATATTATATATAGGCGATTAAAGGCGACTAAAGGCGTGTGTCGTGTCGTGTACCTTGCGGTGTGTTGCGGTAATCGCATTGGCCGCTGTTTTATAATCTTGGTACCATTTAAGTAACCAACCTACCAGGAAATTTCCAGAGTTGGGCTAAATTCATGATTTTTTTTTTTTTTTTTTTATTATGGTCAGTTGATTTTTCGGTGTTATCAGCATAATATATTATATTTGCGGACGCGACACGACACACGACGTCACGGAAATATTCGTCTGGAATAGCGCGTCTGTTAGTATACTAATATTATTTGTCGATATGGTACGATGAAAAAAGAACGTGGAAATCAAATAATAATATTATATCTACTATCCAGTTTAAAACTGCAACGACTAGAAAAAAAAAAATGAGTTAACTACACCATTTTATTTTCGTTTTCAAAACCACAATACAAATTAGTTAATTATTACGCACTAAAGAGCTCTTGATTTATTTTAAAATGACATATTTTGGTTTAACATATCCAGTTCTAAAGTGAATCGAGTACCTATATACCTATTGAATTGAACTCGTGTATTTGTACAATATTAATAACAAGAAAAACATAATGTAATGACATAATACGTGTGCACCAAAACTTGTATGAATACCTAATTTATTTGTTTTATAGTTGACTAAAATATATTCGTTGAGTTTTTAAATCACTCCCCCGAAACAAACTCCTCTTTTGAGTTGTCGTAGCCTTAAATTGGACAGTCGATATTATCCACGGACTTTCTATCGGTTTTTCATTTTTCTTAGTAAGGTCACATAATTATTACCGTAGTGAACGGAGCCGGTTGTTATATTATAATTATCGATGGTAATATTGTCAGATATTATGACTATGGCCACCTATATTATGATGGTAATAATATTATGTATTTCACGTTTTCCGTATTATACTATAATTTATTTTTATTGTTCGACAATAAAGAACGTACACGATACTCGTATATACTTTGACTTGTATTACTTAATAACTATACCTTTAATAATACGTGGGGTACGGATTTCGAAACACTAAACAAAACGAGAGTCTATAGGAAATACAACAATTGTTTTGCGATCTTTGAAAAAAATCCTCTAGAAAATCAGTACAAGTATCTACACCGAAATTGATTAATACTTTAAAAGAAAAGTGTACAATCCAAAATTAGCGCGACAAATAAAATGATGATGTACGTATAATATCGTTATTTGGCTCGAAATACGGTACACGAATCATATTTAGAATTGGCCGATAGTAAAGATTATTCGTTTTGAACGGGTGTAGCGGGAGAAGAAGAAAAAAAAAAAAAAAAAAAAAAGTCGAAAACCGAAGGACCCGGACTGCAGAAAATGTGTTATACCGCGTGGGCGCCGCATTACCCTTCGTAACTTTATCTACGACACAGCCACGCGCTTTATACAGGTATTTATCTACGATGTTTTGCAATAAATTAAACATGTATAATAGAGACGATTCGAGCGTATGCTGCGTACTTTTCAATGCGCCGGACAACAATGGTCAATGGACACGCCGCACGCTTAAAATGTGCCTAATAATAATAATAATAATAATAATAATAATAATATATATATATATATATACACGTGCGTATACAATTATTATTAAGCACGGGTATAATACGATATCGTACACACTTCGCAAACGGATTTGAAACTGCGTGGCCGGCGTCACGCGTGTGCAAACGCGCGTGTTTCTTCAATGAAACTCCGAATCGATTTTTATTGGCGAAAAAACATTATAAACAACAGCGGCTGCACAATACGTTTTATTGGCGTACTGAATTGTACTTATACAGCAGTAAATTTGTTTTGACGCGCGTTTGTCCTCGGATGAAAATAATACAATAACAATATTATTGTTTAGCCACATTTGGACACGGTATCTATGTAACACAACCACGGAGCAAAAAATTACCATTTATTACAATGTATTTTATTATCTTATCATGCGGGTACAATTTATTTAGAACTGTTATAAAAATCAACTCTAAATAAAAGTCAAATAGTAGCTGAATAGTAAAAATCATTTTTTCGTAAGCAATGGTTTATGTCGTTTACAGGTATACATTAAATTACCTAGAACGGTGGCTGCACCCGTCCTCATTATCCTAGGATGTCTTTTTTTTTTCCAATATACATATTAGAATATTATCAGCTATTTTTATTAAATTAGTAGTAACGAGTACCAATATTTAGTTATTTTTATATTGAGCACCTCTAATATTCTCAAAAAAAAAAAAAAATCGTGAAGTGACCGCTCAATGATCGAATTCATTTCACCGCTTCAAAACATCAGTGGCACGTTGAACTTTTTACCTGAAGGGAGCCAACATTTTTATATACTGCTCATCCAACTCACCAACTTTATATATTATACAAAATTGAAATTCTGTCTGTGTGTCCGGCGTCTACTTCCATATATAGGACGATTTTTTTTTTTTATCATGAACAGGCATTTTTCTTGAAGGATTTTAAGTGAATATGATTTTTTTTTTTTAATCATTATGGAATCAGTTGCGCTTTATTTTAAAACAATTTTTTATTTTTTATCACCACTCAACACTAAAAATATTCTCTATTCAAATCTATATTCAAAAAGAAAAATTCCTATTTGAAAAACAAAAGTATAAAGGTATATAGGTATATATGTACTTATTAAAGGTAAGTATATAGAGTATGGGTTAACTTTTTTTGTTCTATTGATTACAATCTATACTTGTTAAATTGAACACAATAAGTAAATGAGATGAACAATTTTTTTTTTCATTTGAATGACATGAAAAAAAAATTAAAAATGGTTTTAAAATATAGATTAACCGATTCCATAATGATAAAAACAGAAATCAAATTCACTTAAAATCATTCGAGAAAATTACTGGTTCATGATAAAATACGCTCGGAATCTAAAAATCACCCTGTGTACAAAACTATAGTTTTATTCCGATCGTGATCAAACTCTGTGCACTTGACATAAAAAACATGAGGAAGATCTCTGCATACATTTTATCTCAAAATTTAACCCCTCGAGGGTGGTCAACACATGGTTTTTGGTATGCTTGAAACGAAAATTTAATATTTTTTTTTAACAACATTGATAAAAATAGCTGTTAAATTATTATTTAATTTGGTTGTCTCTGTCAAAAATGTTTATCGATAACGACGATTAACTGTGAATAGGAATAAGGGTGGACTGGGGAGTCACGTTTAAGTTATACTTTGTGAATTTGTCTATGTGTCTGCCTGTCAGTTTGTCAGCGTTCTATCCTGTCACACGGCTGCGAATTTCGAAATGCGGTTTATTCACTAAACGATTAGTTGAGTTCTGAATTAGGTTCGCATTTTCAGTTCAACCACGGTGCTAGCGCCATTTCGCCATTTCGGTTTTTATCGGTTTATGGATTTCCGTTATTGAAAGGATTGGGCCCGGGAAATACCGGGTCGTATGTCAGCTATTTTATCCAATAAAAAGTATACATTGTTATACTGAATAACGTTTATTTAATAGATCGTAATTGTATTTCTATAATACGAGTATTTACAGACACACACGCCGTTACGATTCAGTATATTATTGTCTTAGCGGATGAAAACGGACAAATATATTATAAACGCTTTCGTCCGTATATGGTTTATGCGTTTTCAGTTTATATAATATACCCGCTATACGGTGCTATATAATAGGTGCGTATAAACATTTTCTTTGAACGCGTGTATTCAAATCACAAAAGCATTAGAAAGTGAAGTCATTACAAAAAAAATAAAAAAAAAAATAAAATATAAACACACACACGCGTCTTTCTGCACAATGCGTACAAAAAAAAAACCATACAAATCTTTGTGTGGATTCGCGGGGACGTAAAAGATTTCAAAACGGTATTTTCGTCTATATATAAAACAACGGCAGTTAACGTTTTAAAATATCGTTCGCGACCGATAAATGAATGCCTATATTTAAGAGGTCGCCACACACGCATTACTGTCTCAGACCCCTGTCTGATTAAAGGAGAACATATAATAGCGAAATTACGTTACGTAAAACGCACAAATTGTGGCGTTTCAGTTGAAATTAGTGTTTAAGCGCAAATAGCGAAATTCAAAAAGAAAGGGAGAATATTCCTGCTATAGATAGCGCATAGATAATTTTATTCTGAAAAAATAAACGCCGTATCAAAAAGTTACAGGGCTATTTAAAGAAAACAAACTAACATGGTTACAACGATGCTTTAAAAAAAAATTTGCGCATAGTGCTCGAAAATATTCTCCTTTTTACAAAGCATTTTGAAGTACATATCCACTGCGTGTTCACTGTCTCTCTCTTAAAAATAACTCTCCCAGCAGATGTACCAAATCTTCCCCTAGGTACTCCTTCCCCACCAGTAAGAGTATTTTCTATATAAAATAGAATATTTTGTTACAATAGCTACTAATTCAATAATTTACCATTTAATTTCTAGTGTGTACACATTAAACAAAATCTTACTCTATACAGGATATCCAATGGACATTATTGTGTTTTCACATGAACACAAATTATTTCCTTAAAAATTACCTGTCTTTTTAATTTTATTATTTGTGACAAATTTTAATATTTCAATTTAAACGCAATAGTTTATGTTCGGAGTAACGTTATTTTTTATAGTTGATTTGATAATGCAATTTTATGTTGCCTAACTAATTTGCACGCATCCTATACGACTCTAAAAGATAAAAACAATCCAATATTAAATGAAATACGACCGTCATGTAGACACATCACTTTTGGCAATTTTTATCGTTATCGTTTCGATGCCGTTAGAGTACATCGAACTTGGACACTCTTGAGTTGAAATATGCGCAGTGAAGTGTTTTTAAATGGAAAATATCAATATAATAATACTACATAACCATTACGAGTACCACGTCTCACTAATGATTTTCAGCGGTAAAAACATATATTTATTCAAAACATTTTACGCAACTATTTTAAATGATTTTTCAGAGATACAATTTTGAATGGAAGCTCAAGTGCATGTTTCATATTGTGAAATTTAAAAAAATATGTATAGACTTTAGTGATTTTAAAAAACTGTACACAATTTTCGTCCGTCACGTAGTTCTGCTGCTCCATTTCGTAATCGTTCATAAACTTTCAAAAAATTTGACAAATTATGGTCAAAATGAGCCTTTTTATCGCTGCATACGCATGCGACATACAAAAATATTACATGTACGAGGCACCATACTGGTGTATGGAACTTTAAACTCTTCATTTATGTATGTATAATTATTGTTGTGTTAGATTGCTATTCCTATGTATATTTTATTATATTGTCACTATTAATGTTACCATGTTCAATTGGGCCAATGCCGGTTTGTAATTAAAATAAATAAATACGAATTGCATTTATTATATCACATTTGATCAATATCGAGGGGAAAGTTAAAGAAATTAATGTCAGAACTACGTGACGGACGAAAATTTTGTACAATTTTTTAAAATCACTAAAGTCTATACATATATTTTTAAATTTCACAATATGAAACATACACTTGAGCATTAACTGTTTAATTATTTTCTGATTGAACTATTTACTATTTAATAGGTATTTGACATTTTCTAGTTTTTACATTTCTATTTGGTTTTTTATGTGGTTACAATTTTTTGACCAAACAGAAAAATATTTGAAAATTTAACATGAGATTAATTTTAAGTTGTATTAATGATAAACAAGTTGAGCTGAATGTAGTAGTTTTTTATAAGGTTTTCAAGCTCAAATTTTGACGAAAATCGTAAAAATTACAATTTAAAACATGTATAACCAAATTTCGCTCAACATTGTATTTCGTTAGATATTAATTTTATAGCTTTATGTAACTTACTTTCTTAATTTCCGACTTACAAATATGCCACTTATCCATTAGCAATATTAAATTCTTTTTTCCTTTGTTGCCAAGGTAACCCAGAAATAAACAAGAATTATACAGAAAGTTGTCAATTTTTCCCATTTATTACGAAAGCTACAAGGAAAATAGAAAAATAACCTTTTCAATACACTAACTAGATAAAAAATTCTGCAAGGAAGTTCCTATAAAGTTTTTGATCGGAACAAAATTGTTGGTAAAAAAACTGTTTTCGGAAAAAAAAAAAACACGTCATAATAAAACCAATACATTCCTTGTTTTACCCAGAATCTTAAATATAAATAAATAATAATGCATTAACATCTTATCGAAATTGTATTTAATAATATTTAATAAAATATCAAAACTTATTTCATATAATAATGTTATTCGTGTACTTTATAATTGATTTGAAATTCGAGTAGCAAATCGTTCGTATCATTCATCCGTGTTTTTATTATTTTTTTAGTGTAGTTTTCGTTTTATTTATCGGGTATGTAAACTGTTTAGTCTACGAGAAAATCGATCGTGAAATATATATATATTTTTTTATTTACATTGAATTTCCAATACGATATAAAATAAACAAATATAAATTACGATGTTAAACCCACTCTCTATGGGGGATAATGTTTTTCATTTATTTTTTTTCATTTTGTATTTTTAACAACAGCGATTATGCGATACGGCGATTATTGCCGTCGTCGTCATTTTAACCCGACGCACGATAATTTATACGCAGGGTTCAAAAGGGTTTCGACTAAACCGGGGGGGGGGGAAGGTATACGCATGTTATACAGGATTATATTATCCTTAAAGACGCCGTCTAGCGTATTATTATTACAATACAACGAGATGTTAGAAAACTGATAGTATATAATAATAAATAACATATTGTTTACCTTTGACAAGGACGAAGTGATGTGCGGCGGGGTGGGCGCCGGCGTGGGCTGTTGGCTCCCTCGGCCGCTGCTTGGCGACGGGGGTGGTGCCGAGTCGGGCGATGAGTCCTCCGAGAAAAGGGTCTCGTTGCCGCTATCCATGTTCATTCCTCATAACCGGCGAGCAATTCTGGAATGTCATGGAGAAAAAGATATATATTAAAAACAAATAAAATAAACTCGAGCCGTCCATCGATTTGAACAAAATGTATTAAGTCACGCGTAAAACACATACTATACTATATTATATTATTATATATTTAAAAATAAAAGCGTATTTTTTTATTTTAGTAGAATTTTCCTCGAAAATAAAGCAGCTATTGCAATCTACTGTTCAGTATTTTCCTCCGCTATTTTTGTGCACTCCTAGCGGCTCCCTTTAGACCGGATGAGCTCAAACCCGGAAATTACGAGTTCTTCAATATGAATTTCGCCATAATGTTGTGAGAGGAGGGCGTTTCTTTGTACACCACTGCAGACTCCCCCAACAAAATGAAGCCGGTCGGATCAAATTTTGGTGCATACACTGTGTAAGTATCTAGGACGTGCCTTTTAGAGGAATGAGGGGGGAGGGTTCAACATTCAACCTTATGTTCGTATTTTACATTTTCCAGGAAATACCGGTGTTTTAAACACCCCTATATAGATATACTTACATAATATCAAAATAAGTAACGAGGTAAAAATTGGCATACGTAAATAACGCATTGTTGACCGTCCGTGTGTCAGGAAAAATCTCGAGAACTATAATACAATACTTTACCCGATTCGATGAGACTTTTGTTCGGGGGCACGTACTTCTTTTTACCCTAATAGATTGGCAGGGGTCGGAGGGGGCGTACGCGGTGTCTAAAGTTGTGGCGATTACAAATCGTATGTACACATAAATACAAATTTAAAAAATAAAATGAAATATATTGTACAGCGGCGAACAGTCGTGACGGGGGGGGGGGGGAAATCCGACTATAGCTCGGCTGTCTGCTCGCGGGTGTTTTTTTCCCCCGCCGACGACGCCTGCAACATAGCTGATAATATTAAATCGAAGGAGCCTAATATATATTATAATACGCGTTATTAACGTTATGATAATATTATTGTTGTTGCACCGCCGGAATGATAATATAGGACACGGGGCCGACGGTATTTACATTATAAACATTATACGACCCGCCGCCGTGTACCATCGGCGGCGGAGAATTTGATGGGTGGGAGGGGGGGGACCGGGCAGCGCTGCGACTGTATACACCTAAAATGTAATATTATACAATATAATAGGTATAATTGATGGGTGCACGTGGAATATTTGAATATTTTCGTTTATAGAACTACTCGCGCAGTCACTTTATTATAATATTATTATTTTTTACCTATACCGGACGCGCATACCGCGGTGGCAGCTGCTGCCGCTGTTCGATCCGAAAAAGCGTGTTGTCGATAGGATAATATAATGTGAAATACGCCCGATCGCCGCCGCCACCGCCGCCGCCTCGGATGAGAACGATGAACTTTCGGTAGAATTATTGTTTATGTGCACAGCAACAACAGCGCGTATACAGGGCGATTATTTTCCGCCGGGCCGGCGGCGATTGTAATGTGTTGTAACGAACATTTCGGGTAAATTTGATTTTTTTTTTTTTTTTAACTCATCATATTACACGTCGCAGTCAATGTGGGGCTGGGAACGTAATGCCATTTAAAACCCTAAATAATGTCCTTAAAAATAAAAATAATGCTATACATTTTTTTTTTTTTTTTTTTGCGCGTTTTTAATAATAATTTTGGTAGAAATGATATTCGAATATAATAAAATACGATTTAAAAAATAAAATAGAATTTCAAATTTAAATTCTTAATCTAAAAAATCCAAAACTCCTAAATGCTTTGAAAAAAAAAAAAAAAAAAAACGAAGAAAATGATGACTTCAAAATCAAAAGTTAATATTAAATGAAAAATACAATTTTAATATTTTCATTCAAATGTATATGAAACGAATTTGAAACGACGTAAACGGAATCGAAATTCCAACCCTAGTTATAATATTATCGTACAGATTCGTTGGATCTAACATTGAAATGATAGGCCACCGCGTCGTCGTATAGCCAGGTACCGTTTATTTTCACAGTCGTCTACATGGTAAATAACTGAAGAGAGAATGTGTTAGACGCTTTATTAGTGCCGGAAAATGAAAATTTGTTTTTTCGTGATTTATATAGTCAATATTATGTCTAAGACAACAGTTCACATAGATAGCGGCTGTTCAGTGTACCATGTGAAATGATACACGTGCGTCCCATACAATTTGAAGAAAAACTAATTTGTTGAATATTTCTATGCTATCTATAGATACTAGAATACAAGATAGCTAACTAGTACCGAGGTAGTACTGAAAGTTAACGTCATTCTGCGATATGCTCGGTGAAGATGGAAATATTTACATTTTTCAATCGTGATTATTATCATTCGTTAACATTTCACCGTACGCGTTTTCTACTTAGTTTTGTTCTTCTATTTATTTTTTATGTCCCAAGATAGTGTTGTAGTATGTTTCAATTATCTTACATGTTGTTTTCGTTTCATTTACCTCTACGGACTGTAGTGCAAGTCCGTGGTACTAATGAATTAATATGATAATGAAATCGCTCAGGAAACTATATATGAATAGTACTTAACAGTACTAATTCGTTAATAAGTGAGGAAAAGATAAACATTCAGCACAGCATAAAAGAATAACTTCATAATGTTATCAAGCTGTATTGATAAGAAAATGATGTCAACACGGACCACCGCGCATATTATAGCGATTGGCGTCAAATGAAAACGTCAGTTAGCTATCTTAAGATGACTAGTATTCTATATTTATGGTGCTGTTTCACAGGAAACCCGCGAAACTACAATTATATTACTCGTCAAACATCCCCCATGCCACGGGCTATCTGTCTATCATAAAATCAGTACTACTACTACACCTATACCTATGATAATTAATATTGCGGTAGTTCGGCAAGTATATAAATGAAAAAAAAAAAAAAAAATCCAAAGTGATTTCCCGAAAAACAACTCGTTTCTGTACACCGGTACATACCTATATTATAATTAAAATTTATATCTATATTAATGTTAATTTGAATAACCTAATTTATAGTGTTCACTCCCGAAGGATTAAAACATACTGCGAATGGACAAAGTCGTTGGTAATAATTATTATGATAGGTATATAATATTATAATGCTCGCATCTTAAATAAATTACATTATCCGCACGGTTCTCGGTGTACATAATAATAAAATAATATCACAACATAAAATAATTTTGATTGATAATAATTTTTATTTCGGTTGGCCCCGCCCAACATCGTGTTATTAGAATATTATATTCCAAACACTATTACAAGTTTATAGTGGTCTAAACGAAATATCGGTACACATAAAAGCGTATAATCGGTCGAAGCAAGGCAAGTATAGGTATTGGGTATTTGTATTATTGTAATGAGTGCGAAAAAATGGCTCGCGGCAACATTTGCGTTTCGTCGTCTGTGATGGATTTTATTAATTCGGCGGAGATCTAACAACAGCAGCGGTACTGAATCAGATCGGTTCTGAAATGAGGTAACGAATACACGACAAATTATACCTATACAATAAATTGGTCGTCATTTCAGTTTCTTATGAGGAGGCGTTAATATTTTATGAGGTCGATTTCCTGCTCCTTCCTCCGTCTTAAAGTCAAGTATCAGGCCAACATAACATAAACGTATACATTTCGAAAGCATTCTGCTAAATTTAACGTCAAGTCAAATAAACAAGCAAATGTTCCAAGTCCCTAAACCTAAAATTATTATTATTTGTCCGTGTGTAGAATGGGAGGGAGGTGGAAAGTTCCTGTTTAAAAAATCAAAAGTGTATACCAGTATTTAACGTGTGAGGAGTAAAGATGTGAAATTAGAAATAGTATGTTAAATTAAAGATTAAGGTAAATTATATTATAAATATTTATTATATGTATTTTGATTTATAATATGCGTAATTGAAAAAAAAAAAACAGAAATCCAATTCGTTTAAAATCCTCCGAGAAAATCGTCGTTTTATGACGTAAATGGACCACTCTGTATATTATATACGATGAGGATATGAACGGATATAATATTATGTGGATCGATCGGAGCGCGCGCTTTCCCCGAGGGCCAAGGTAGATAATATTATAATGATATAAGAACAGGAGATATTAATATGATTAATTTGATTCAGCTATTGTAAGACGAGAACGCGCGGCCGCCGCCGCCGGTTGTGATGGACGTAGGTACCTACAGTACCTACTGGCTACTCACATATAATATTAAAATAATAAAAAAAAATACGTATATACAGGGTGATCGATAGGGTAGATATGTATAATATGCTAAAGAAACATTTAAATAGATATGCCCTAAAAATGCGAAACCCCCAAAATATGTGAAATCATATAGTATCGTTAGGTCATGAAACATATTTTGATATAAAATAGCTGTTTTTTCGATTGCCTAATACAAATATACTTAATACATAGATATCTGTCCTATTTAAAAATGCTGAACAATTGTTTTGTAATTCTGAATTCTTTCAATTAAAATTATTTTAAAAATGCACGAAATCCTTAATAATGTGTCCTATAAATACGTAATTACTGATCAAAATAACGTAGCACACTCACTATCTCGGAAAGGATCGACTTTTTCAGAATTTATTTCGAAAAGAGCTAATAAAAAACGAACGATTCTAATACATCGCATTGCTGTTACTTTTCGCCACCCTTACGTTCGGGGGTGAAACCACTGCCACGTTTTGATTTTAAAATGACAACCTATCAGTGGCGTAAATACCGAATGGGCAAGGTGGAAAAACGCCCCGGGCCCACAACTGATGAGGGCCCTATTAGTGGTCTAGACTATAGGGGATTATTGGACAGGCGAAGGTTTTTTTTAATAACCTCTCCCCCTTATTTTATTTGTTTATCGGTCCGGACTTTAGGACCTTAATTCAATATTTTGCCACGGGCATCAGAAGTTCTATAGTTACGCCACTGCAACCAATTTCATACAATATAGTCGAAGTTTCAGTTTAAGTACGTTTAGGCGTCGAAACTTTGAATTTCTCCGAGTTGTTGACGAAAGATATTGCGGCACTTTTAGGTTTGTCGTTTTGCGATGATGGGTATAATACATGGAGAATATTAGGGGAACGCGATTTTTGTGACGGCGCGGCGGCGCAAGAATGAAAAAAAAAAACACGGGTAATTATTTTAAAGCCACTCATTGTTTAGCTACGTTATGTTGAATTGTCGATCACTCTGTAAGTAGACATAATATAATATCGCGAATGCGAGGACCCGTTAGATTTATGTAGTCTTTTCCGTTTTCCCGTCCGATAATATTGTTTATACGTATGAACGAAAAAAATAAAACACCGGACGTTTGATACGCTCTATAGGTGAGGTTGCAGGGTACCCATTACGTTAAATAATTGCGCGCGCGAGTCGTTTTTTTGTTCGCGTCTTTCTTTTTTTTCGCCGAGAAAGCGGACCGCCGCCGCGGCCGTCGTCGTCGTAAATATAATAAATACGCCACACGCGCGCAGGTTAACCGTATATTATTCACATTGTATTATTATTATTTATTATATTATTGTACGGTACCATACAGTTTTAATATTGTTGTATATAATATACGCCCGCGGCAGTCCGAGAGACAAACAAAAATACAATATGGGTATAATAACAATATTATAGGCGAAGATACACCGAAATCGTTTTCTTTCGAATTTTATTTGTCTTTGTGTCTCGTTTTTATTCCGCCGTCATTTATCCGGTCACGCGAATGATCGCGCGGAAACGACATTTTCATCGGGTACCCGGGTTGCCCAGGTATATACCTAGGTTGACTATTATAGAGCGACGATAGGCTAGGCGTATAGTGCAGTCACCGCCGTTATTATGCGTTATTCTTTGAAAAAAAAAAAAGCTGTCCTAGAATAATTGGGACGAACGCAGCCACTGTTGTAGGAGAGAAGTTGGGAGTTTTAGACGTGAATTTAATGTAGATATATACATTAGGCAACAATTAACCACTGCAAACGAAAAAACGATTCTAAGCGGAGTTCGGTTGATAGTATTACTTTGTTACCAATATATATTATGGTAAAATAATTACATATGCATTAAACATTAATTTCTTTAATAATATTTGTCTAATATTGTACCTATTTCACCGTTCTCCCGGTTTTTCCCATGTATTGGGAAAACTTCTGGGGAAATCAAAAATTAACCTCCTTAAAGTACCACCTCAGTCATCAGATTTCTTTTCAGAAGTACTATTTGATTGTAAATCGGAGTAAAACTGTCAATAGAAATGTAGTACACAGGTTAAAAAAAAAATAAATAAAAAACATCATTATAAAACCAATACATTCCTCGTGCCATTCAGAATCTAAAATGATACAAATTAATTAATTAATCACGATCTTTAAGTGGTTCGGAGTTGGTTTTCAACTTTTTTTTATACAATTTTAAATTTGTCTTTCAATAACAAGACTTTTCCACAAATCTACTGCCCTTTTATGGGGAAAGAACATAGGGTTCGTATTCACGGACGAATCTAAAAAAACGTTTGGAAAAATACGTATACATTAGTAAACAAAGTAAAGTAGGTTTACTAAAGGTATAGCTGTATAGGTATGTAGGTACCTACATATTACTGTAATATTGTAATTATCAGAGTACGCGATTTGAAAATAAAAGAGGTTCTATAAACGTCCTTATAATAATACTGCGCCAAACCGAGTCACTGCGTACCTATGCCTCATCTATATGGGAGTTATTTTACATTCCCCGAGTGTGGGAATAATAAAATATAATAATAATATATATCGACGATCGGTTTACCAAATAAGGACGGTGTACAATATATAGTATACCAATATAGTATAAATAACATTATCATAAATGATATACGGTACTGTTTATTTTTTAAAACGCGCGTATAAAACGATACATTTCAACGTGTGTTATAATAATATTTTGCAAAGTAAACGACTTAAATAGTAATATTGTGCCTAGCTATATACTATATATTTCCACGTTCAATGTTTTGAAATAACCGTTTACATACTATACAAAGCAGGTACCTAACTATACATGTAAGTGTAATAATATATAATATTATATATTACATACAGTCAATCGTGATGGTGTAATGTTGTCTGGTTTAACGCGGTATTTGATGGTCAATTTACGCTTCTATATTTATTTAGTCGTTATAAGACGTAAACGTTGTTTTAAAAAAAATAAAAAAAAAAAAAATGAAAATTGCTAGTTCTTGAACTATAACTACATACGCATCATCAACAGCAGGTATTTACGTATCATTATCATCATAGTTTCCTCAGGTTTTGCCTCGCTATAATTTACACTGGAGTTTACACCGGCGAAAATACACTTCAGAAAATAATATTTGTCATCAGCTTATTTCACCATTATTCCATTATTCGGACAACTCGTATTATACTGTATAGGTACATGCATTTTTTAAATGTTTAAGAAGGTCTCGAAAACCCCAACGCATGATATTTATAGCTTATATATTTGGGCACAACTAAATAAACATATACGTTTATGTTTAGGCGGCGGGGGAGGTATTAGAGAGGCATAATGTCCTATAAACTGATAAACATACCCAAGTCAGATATTTTTTTAATGCTGCAGTCGGCCAAGTAGACTTGTTTAATTTTATATATAGTTAGCCGAATCAGCATAATATATATATACTTGTACTTGATAGGCAAAAAATAAAAACAAGAAAGTTATACGTATAGTTGGCTACACTAAAAAGAATTTATATTTTGTGAACAAAAAAAAATGTTATTTTGCTCTCCATCTCCTAAAAAAATGACTAATAAATAAACCCCTCATAGGTTTATTGAGGCATTACTTATCTTTATTCGAGTATTATTTATAATAGGCAGTTAAGAGCACGAAATTATATGGATGTACCATAGCTTATACTGCAACAATGCAATAGTATTTCAGTTTTTGTAGTTTTACAGGATGATTAAAAAAACATTTTAAGAAAACAACACTTATTTTCAACATATCTGCAATATTGTCATGAGTTATTGGCTGAGATGCGTAATGTTGATACTAGGTTTTGATAGATGAGGTGTTATTATTTTCGTGATTTACAGTGTAACCACGGACAATTATGGACCAATACATTTTCAGAACCACTCTTTTTATTAATATCGATAATATAATCTCATTTTATCAAATATTGAGATACTTACGTACTATTGAAGTGTAATAAGCAACGGTATTATTACTATATACACGTTGATGTCGTAATGTACACAGTACAGTGCAGTGCACCATAAATATAGTTTCGAAATCGAGAGAAATGTTTAGGATTGGTATAGTGTAATAAGTAAAATTTCAACACAATATTATAGGTACACTTAAATCGATTAGCGCTTGTGACGCTTCTGTAACGCATCCATATAGTGTGCATGTGTGTATGAGTGTGTGTAAGAGAGAGAAAGAGAGAGAGATAGAGAGAAATTTAGTGTATATTCGGTTTTAACAGCTTTTCGGACACTAATAGACGGCACGTTTGTACCTATATTATATTCGTATATAATATATATATATAACCGGTCTTTCGATGTGAGTATAACCTCTCCGCTAATTTCACGGCTAATTTGATGTGACGTCACATTTGAATCGGTTACTTTTTGGGGGGACGGGCGTTTAAGTCGCCGCGACACCATTGCGGCCGCGGTACGGCGTGGTTACCATCAGTGTCAAGGTTGTCGAAATATGCGTTCACAAATCGCTATAATAATAATAATAACGTAGGTACATCGAATATACCAAAATTATTATACCTGTACCTACATAATATAATACCGTGTTCATTTTCAAACGTTAACCGCCGTTTGTCTCACCGCGTGGAATAGAAATCGGGTACAAATAAAACCCAAGTCGCCGCCACCCGTCAGGGCGGTCTCGTAAAATAGAATTTCGTCGCGC
The DNA here is from genome assembly GCA_902439185.1 of Cinara cedri. Classification (NCBI taxonomy): domain Eukaryota; kingdom Metazoa; phylum Arthropoda; class Insecta; order Hemiptera; family Aphididae; genus Cinara; species Cinara cedri. The sequence goes on along the minus strand of CABPRJ010000967.1, from coordinate 1,081,829 downwards.
TTTTCTACGACGAGGATGACGCGGATTCGTAATATAAATCGTATACGTAGGTGGTAAAGACAATAATAATATTTTAACACGCATAATGTTATTCGCATAATCTCCTGCTTCTATATTTACACTCGTTTGACGTACATCTTTAATTTTATCCTTATCCATTATTGACATAATCACATAAGAAAATACTTCGTTTTAAAACTATGACGTCTATCGAAAAAAAAAATTGAGTGTATAATGTAGTACAGTTTTTTTTATATTCGTCTAAGTTCAAATTTTGACGAAAATCATACAAATAATGGCATTCAAAAAAAAAAGTTCAACCAAATTTCGCTCAGAATTGTTTTTTGTTGTAGCGATGGGTAATCGTTGCATACAGATGTAAATTCAATAACTTTATGTATCCTACCTTTCCAACTTCCCGCTTACAATAGCGGCACATCCGATCCCAGTATATATTAGCTCTTTTTTTAAATTTTTTTATGCACTATAAGAAAGAACGGTGCTTAGACCCACGTATAGATACCACCGAATAATGTCATATAGCCTTAAACCCGTGGTAAAGTATCAAAAATATTTCAAATTATTATACTGTATAGTTATAGAGAAGTATATGAAAGTGTTCGAGGTTTTGGATTTTGTAGCGATTCATCGCGATCACATACAATAAAAATATTTTGTCGAGTATATATTGCTGCGGTCGCGAACCAACCACGAACGGTGACTCAAATTGTTTTAATTATTTGTTTTGTCTTTTTTTTTTTTTTTTTGCACTAAACGAAAACAATATAAGGGCGTTCGCCGCGCGGTCACTGCGGTAATGACCACGGTGACCGCGACGGTGGTATCGTCGTCGCGAGTGACTAATAACATGACGGCGTACGGCGGCGGTGGCGACGGCGTGATGTGAAGAAAACGACGACGACGATATTTATACGTGAAAAAAGACGGTTTTCTCGGTTCGCGGCGATCGTCGTCGTCGTCGTCCCGTTTCCGTGTCACACAAAACTACCAACAATATAAAATGGTAGAAGAAAAAAAAACCATGTCGTCGTCGGCCGAGAAGCGAGATTTATGCGACAAGCGAGTTGGAAGACGATATTCGCCGCGAGTATATATTATTATATTATTGTGTTCCGACTCGGTCGGGTCGTTCTTCAACATATAATAATAATAATAATAATAATAATAATAATAATAATAATATATATTATATTATATACACACGGGCACAGAGATTCCGTTTCCGATAGGTCCAAACGCGCGCGCGGGCAGATTATTCCGTTTCCACGCGGACGACAAACCAGTTTCCGTGGTCGGCATCGTCGGAGGAGAGACCGCACACACGGGGCCCAGCCCCGGGGACTGCGGCGCGCGAGCGAGCGGTCGCATAATAATAACAACGATAATATAATAAAATATAATAATAATAATTATTATTATTTTAGGCCGCCGAAAAAAAAAAAATAATAATAAAGAAATACCCCGACAAATCTGTCGGAATAATGTGACGGCCCACATCTGGCTGTTGTTGTAGTCTAAAAGAAAAAGAAAAAAAAAAAAAATGAAATAAAGAAACGGAAAAAAAACCTACGAATTCGGCACACGGAGTGTGCGGCCAATTAATAGATCGAACGGCCCCGGAGGCACTTTTCCACTTCTAGCGCGCAAGCGTATTACCTAGGTATATGTGTATACATATAATAATATACGAATCGCGCGTATTCCTATACAACTATAAACGGATATTTTTACCGTTATAAATTAACGCACACACGCGCATAAACGAACGGGTGTGTCTTTTTTTTTTTAGGGTGTGTGTGAAAATTCGAAACGCGCGCGAAATATTTGGCAAAGTATACTCGCATGCTGCACACAATAAAGGTACACGGTTTAGTCCGCTTTGGACATTTGAATAGATATACGATACTATTACAGATCTCACAATATAATATTATTATGAATACCATAGGTGACAAAAGAGACAGATGCGTTTACGACCGCTTAGGAATGCACATATCACCCCGCCTTCTAAACTCACACTCAGCTTCTATTTTGTCGACGAAAAACGCTAGGTTAACCAGTGCGGTTACGACCATCGTCAATGAATTACACGACGGTCAGTGGTTATGGAGAAAATATACGAATAGAATATATATTTATATAAAATCCAAAGTTGATAATGTTATGGCGTGCAATCGTTCACGTGGTGGTGGTCCCCACCTCTTACGCCCCGTAAGGGGCCATATCCTCTGCATTCGCTTAAAAATAATATACATATGATAATTAGTCATTTTAGCTTGGAATTATATATTTCAGGCAAGTCACACGGAAAAAATTTAATTCCTTCAATAAATATTGGTTTTATTGAACACGCCATATAAATTCTCATTGTCGAGTTATACGTGCAATAGAAAAAGAGTCTTCAAACTATTATCATCAATCATGATTATTAATTGCTCCATCCTCTCCCATTGAAAATTCTATGTCACTGATGCAGACGCGTTTTTGATATGGGGTCTATATACGGAACTTAAATAGGGGTAAAATTAAAAAAAAAAAAAAAATCTAATACAAATTCATATAAAATCTCCGTATACACTGTAGGTATATGTGAAGATTTTATATGTATACTATACGGTAAAGGTTCGTGAAAAAAAATCACATCCTGCATTTGCCTATGCGATGAGAAATACGCAAGACCCTTTTATGAAATATTATACAGGTAACGATTCGTATTTTACCTTGTGTATTGGAATACGTCGCACAACAAACGATCATATCCGGGAATAGAAAAGAAATATTATTCTTTTGTAGTTTTTTGAGTACAATAAAAATAATATAATGCACCACTGGAGACGGTTATTTGATATCGCGAGGCGTATAAATGCTGCTGCAGGTGCCGAGTGCAGCACGTAGACAATGTTTATATGTCAGATTAAATGTTGAAGAGTATTATTATACAGGGTGACATAACACATAAAGCCGGTATGAAAATGCTCGACAACTACCTCCGGTTTTCCTTCGTCGGACGTGTCGATCCACAGATTACTTTGCGATCGGTCCCGAAAATAGAAAAATATCAAATAACAACGAATAACCTGCGTGTATCAACTCCGATATTATTGGGCGCCATTTGAGTCAAAAAGAAATGTTTCTGAGCATCATAGGTTCTAAGTATACATCTGTGTCGGTATTTAATTGTATTATTATGTTTTACGATTAAGTCGAATGCATATGAGACAAACAAAAAGATGGGATACATAAAGTCGTTTAGTTTATATCCGTAAGCACGAAAAACGATTCGGAGCAAAGTTCGGTTACACAAGTTTTGAAAAGCCGTAATATTTTTGATTTTCATTTAAATGTAATATTAAAATTATTAAACCAGTTAAAAACTACGTTACACTCAACTTTTTTTTTACCACTCTAGGTACAACCTATAATGAACATCCTATTAAATTTTCAAACATTATTGTTAAGCCAAACAATTGTATTCAAAGGTACCTACCTACCAAATGAACCTAACGCATTAACTAGAAAAGATGATACACTTTGATACTTCGCTCCGCTCCGAAACTAAAAAAAAAACACAATCGAAAATAACGAAATCTTTAATGCCGTAAACCTTCCCGTTTTTTTTTTTCAATTATTAGGAAAACTAAAAAACCTACATTCTCAACGTTTCCCCACCAATTCTGGGTATAAAATGGTTAAAAGCTTTAAAATGCTGTCTAAAAGCTTCCTTGTCGTTTTTCGATCGGAGCAATATTTTCGGTAGAAAAGTTGTCTGCAGACAAAAAAAATTATTAATTAATTAATCGCACGCGCTGTAGTAAAACCGATACATTTCTCGCTGCGCTCAGAATCTCAGCAAAACAAAATAAAAGCTGATTTATTCAATATAATATCATATTATTACGTATGTTGCGACAAAATACGAGGGCGTGTTACGTTACGGCGGCAGCGCACTGTAATTAAACGAAAACGTCACAATATACGAGGTAATAACATGACGTATTAATTTGATTTTGCAGACTAAGTACTCTGTCCTCGAGCTACGTTTAATGGTAATCAGTAATCACTATATATTATAAAGTCTTTAATTAGACGCGGAAAAGTAAAAACAAAATGTTACAATATTATTATTATTATTATGCGTTTATGTTATTTATCTCGACAGTGTGCGAATAATAAAAGAGTATAATATACTTTAACATAATTTACGTTGCAAACCACGCGATCTGAAATATTCGAAGTACAAATAATTTGTTTTCTCTTAAAGATTCCGAATGGAGCGTTTTGGACCTAATTAGGGAGGTGGTATTTTTTTTTTTTTTTTTGATATTCCTCGTGATTTTTTTAATAACGGAAAAAAACGGGGGGGGGGGGGGAGGAAATGGGAATAATTACGATGGATCGCCGGTGTATTTTTGAAAAATCCATATTGTTATTATTTTTTGTTGAAACTCAGTAAGAAATAATTATAGACTTGAAATTTTCACTGGATATTGTTCACGGACATTTTTTAGAAAGCTATGTAATTTCCAAAATTATTTTGGCTCTTTTTGTTATTTATACATTTTTGTGAAAAGTTTTTTCGACTCGTTACAAAATTATACTTATATATTAAAAAAAAAATGAAGACATTTTAATAAAATTCAAATATTCACGAAATCTAAATATTGTCAGTTATTTTGTTGAAAATTATGAAAATATCGATTTGAATTTAACAAAAGAATGTTAACTTAAATTTAACTCGGATTCTACATAATATACTAAAAAAAATTGTATTTTCTTTGAATTTATATAATTGAAAATTACAAGATTACATCGTCTCACATTTTATCGAAAAACTATAATATGTCAACGCATTAAGATTATTGCCAAATTTATTTTTATTTATTTATTTTTTTTTTTTTAATATTAATGCGGGCCGGTTACATTTATACGGTAACAATTACAAATAACGACCAAAATTAACAGTGAATAATAATCGAAGGACCGCGACAAAATGAAGTCAACGAAGTTTAATAGGTTTTCGACTTTTACTACTTTGGCTAACATGTAAAGCACGTGCAATAATCGTCGTGAAATACGTCATGTCCGTGCCAAGACTTCCATCAAGACTCCGCGATAGTGAAAGGTCGAATATAGGACGCAAGTATATAAAATGTAAATGTGCGGACACTCCGGAGCAATATAACAGTGTGACCTGGAAAATAATATTTTAACCCTCGACATCACACGACTCGAATTAAATCGCGCAGAGTCGATTTTGTCGGAGTTTTTCGAGCCGCACACTCCGTGACCGTGACCAATATATAATATTATATATTACCGCTGATTTATTGTTTTTAATCTGCTGCACAGTACGTATAGTAATATATATATATACATACATATATTATTGTGTATTACGACAACACGCGGGCCATTGTCCACGGGGGCGGGGTGGGGGAAACAGGGAGAATGAATGAAACGGGGTAAAGAAAAAAAATATAGTAAAATATTATGTATAATATAATATTTATTATAATATAAATCGGTATTTTTTTAGTTTAGTTTTTAATTTTTCTTTTATTTTCGACACGAACCGACCGACGAGGTCTGAAGGAAAAAAAAAAAAACGTTATGGTCCGAGGGTCGCGCGTTATTATTGTTATATCGCCGCCGCCACCGACGACGACCTCATCAGAACAACAACACGACGTTCGACGAAGACGGTCGGTCCTTTACACGGTCTCGAATTTTGAACGCGCGGTATACACATTAGGATAATATTATTACAATTGTCCGTATTATTATTATAGGTTTATAAACCTACCGTATTTAGACTGCGGCGTACCGTTAAGACGTATGTACTGTATTACATATAATAGCACACACACCTAACCACCGGAGAGGAGAACCCTCTCGGCCCTTCGCCCCGCACCGAGAATATACTACTGTCAGTAAACTCAACGTGTATATATAGAAAACAAAAAAAAACGTTGATATACACGCGTACACGAAAAAAATATTATAACAGAGGGACGACCGCTGACGCGTGTAGAATAATTGTAAATTATAAATAATAGCCTCCTGTAAACTATACATTATATTATAATAGTACTATGCATTCACGCGCGACATGCGGCACAAGCGCGAGAAATTGGTCTGGAAATAAAAGGGCGTTCTTTGTCGGTTCGTAAGGTTCTTTTTGTTTTCGTTCGTAGGTATGCTCGTGGGAGAGAGGGCGACAGGGTGAGAACGGGAAGCTGTCGCCCTCGCTCCGCCCGCGGGTTAAACTCTAGATCCCGAGCGTAGCGAGAGGAATGTGTCGGTTTTACTATAATGACGGGTTCTTTATTTTCGGGTCTGAAAATACGTTTTTTCTTTTCACCAGAAATCTTACTCAGATTATTAAATTTACGGGGGTTTTCGCTGATGGCAAACTGTGTGTACTCGGCGCATTGAGGAGGCGATTTTTTGATTTTTTTCCCGTTGTAATTCCGTGGAAAATAATCGTCGACGACTGAAACATTCACCTATAAAAACAGCTTTTAATACACCAATGCTTAACACTTTATAGATTTTGTATATTTTTGAAAATATACTGGTGTATTTTCAGTTATTGGTAGCGTCAATTATGTGACATGTTCGGTTTTATTTTTTTGTTTTATGCAGATAAAAATTTATTTTAAAATCAAATTTATGTTGAAACTTGATAAAAACACGAACTACAGTAATAATTATTTTTGAGTTGCAAATTAATATGATTTTAAATTTATCAAAATATATTTAACCAAACTTCGCTCAGAATCGTTTTTCATATGCAATTTTGTAATTTTCATTGGCTGTGTGTTTTTGTTCTCGACCGGATATTGTTTATAGGAGGACGTCCTACGCTCGGCATTCAAGGGGTCTCGTATAGGCAATTTTCAGAACTTTTTTTTACTTTGAAAACTGATCTACTCGAAAATATTCAAATGTATCGCTGTATTAAATAAATCAACGTATGGCGTTTCTTACAGTGTGACATGCGTGTTAAAATAGTGAAATCTGTTTAAATACATTTGTATATAAAACTGGCAAAAAACTACTGTTTAGAATGATTTTAAAGAAAACATATTCAAAATAAAATAATTATGACAATATTTCCGTGGGAAACTTGTACACGAGTTTTTCGTTTTAACTTTATTTTATTCTTCGTGTCTATACGCTTAGGTACCTATGTTTCTGGTTGATATTTTGAACATCACATGGTATTATGACGAAACACTTTTTAAAATATTGTCCTGGTCAATATGAATACGACAATTTCGATCTGACCGTTAGAGACGATATGGATAGGTATTAAAAAATTGTTTTAAAAAATGTTGCGACGATAATGATTTTGCACTATAGCACGTGAACTATACTTACTCACACACACACACACACACACTCACACATGTACTCTGCCGACTCTAGCGAAAATAACTTATCCAAAATGCGAGAAACACGTATGTATACACATATTATATAAAACATAATATTATTTTTTATAGTTTATATACGAGTAGATAAAAAATAATCGCAGCAGGACGCGGGCACCGTGGAGATCGCCTCCCACGCGTGACCGACCGGGTTTTGCTGGGTTGGAGGACTTGTAACTACCCGTAGGTATATGACCCGTTCACAGTGCATAATGTTATTTTATAATTATCGCGTTCACATGTTATACAGGGTAATTATTTTTATTTACATCATTGGACAGTGTAAACTGGAAAAAGTGAAACGATTTTCAATTTGAATCTGCAGACAGTTTAAGAAGAAGTGGAGAGTCGATATTTGAAAATCAATAATCGATATATTAAATGGTGTTTATTTGCTGAATACATGGATAAGGGTGTAATTTCGTAAAAAGAATAATTGTAAATATATTAGATATCAATTTAATATACACGATTTTTGCAAAATCAAAATCTAATATTTGTATATATAAAAATAATCTGTACGCTTGTATAGCAGAGTGCCGGTGCTCGCCCTGAACTATTGCGAGACACAAGCGAACAATATCAATGATACCATATACGCGGCTAAGTGAGATGGATGATGGTCATTCGGTCAAATATATTAAAATAGTATTTATATTATTATTGCATTTCCTTTTTAGTTTGCACGTCATCGAGCCAAATAGTATTTACCGACCGACCCCGTTCTCCACTGCCGCTGATAACGGAATAGGTTGCACCATCGCCATTTTTTTGTGCCACCTCCATCGCCACTTTAATCTATGAAACCCGAAAAATGAATAATAAAATAGTTTAATTGTCCTTTTTCTTTCTTTAGAGAGGAAATTCCTTAGGAGAATCTACTGCCCGAATAAAAATATAATGGATCCCAATAATTATATAAAATCAGATCAAACATAAGAAAGTCCAGAAACTATTTGGAAAACTAGATGTAATAGTAGATAATAATCTACATAAAGAATGAGTCGGCTTGGTCACATTGTAATAACCAAATCAATAGCAAATTATGTGCTAAAATAGAACTCCCACGGGAAAAGACCAAAAGAAAAGCCCTAACAGCGATAGATCGATAAAAACAAAATAGAATTAGAAAATCTAGGGGTAGACGGCTTTAGCGAAGTAGCTTAAGATAGAAAGAAATGGAAGGAAGTCTGTTTTGAAGCCATAGGCCTCAATGGCGTTTAAAGTTAATAAAAATAAAGAAAAAGATAGTTTTTTCTTGATATAAAACACACTCGTCCACCTGTACGTGCAATTCCCCTTTTTTCGATTTGTAAAAATGGGGGGGGGAGGGAACACCACCAATAGTATTTAAAAGTCGAAATGTAACTGATTTATTATCTAAAATAAGTTAATTTTATCTCTAGGAAGCGTACAATACTATCCGTATTATCGAAAATAATAATATTATAATAGGTACGTATATATATATATATCGGTAACTATGTCATAAGTATTGGTATATCATTATTGTTATTGATAGGTCGTGGTTATTTGAAGTCACACACTACACTAGTGCCTTATTTTTTATACTTGTAAAATATAGTTGATGAAAACAAACGTCATAATTAGTTAATATCTTTTTGTGTAGTATTGAGTTTGAAAAATATTTTAATACCCTGATTAGAAGTACACAATATTATGAAGACAAGTTCTGGATATGAAACAATTGGTGAATAATTCAATTTTATAAAAAAGGATATTGAAAAACCAGTAAAAAATTATGAACAGAATGATTCGAATAAAAAGTTGTGCTATTTTAAATCAGAATATAAATCTCGTTGGGAAACGGCACATAGATTGGAAGAACAATTTATTAAAAAAAATAAAAACTGCAGGTTGAATGTTCCTATTATATTAAACGATGATAATGATGATAACTAAGACTATTTTAAAATTTAAAACATTCAATTAGACATTTTACATACTTCGTTAATAAATTTAATAGCTATTTCTTTATAAACATCTTTACAAAAAAACTGATCTTATGTTATTAACTTTGTTTATGTCAGATATACAATACAATAGAAAAATATTAATTTTAGAAATACATTTTTTGACTCTATGATTTTATGCCAATTTTGAAAGTTCGTTGTTTCATTGTGGGTCAATTTCACTCCGTATCTAAACGCATATTTAACGCACCATTTGACAATAAATTCGATAAATGTTCGAATTAAGGTGAGCATGTGCCAACATAAATATTGCGCGTACACGAGAAACTATTTGCAGTTTTATTAAGTCGTGTTATTTTCCTCGAAAATATAACTGTACAGGAGGTAATAAGTATTTATAAATATACACCGAGAATCGAGATGCGTTTATTCATCGAGATGCGTAAAAACAGAACACGATGTTAAAAAAATAAAGATTTTTTATAGATTCATGTGCATTTTTACAAATCATTATCATAACTGAGATCGCGTAAAGTATATTAAATATACAGCAATCCCATTTTTTTACGCATCGACACACACGCCGCTACGCGCGTTACTCGTCTGTGTTGTCGACAAAAGCGTTATTATTTCTGCATTTTTTTAAAAATGATTTATCGTTTATTTATTTAACGTATGTATATATCAATTTTAATTCAATCATAAATGCAAAATAATGCCATAACTATAGTAGTAAAGCCGGTACGCTGATTTCAAATATAGTGATGATGATCAAAATTGCAGGTCTTGGGTGTTGCCAAGACCAATATGGTACTGGCATTATAGAAATACCAAGACCAAGACCAAAACTAAGATAGTTGTTATATCAAGACTAAGATTAAGTCTGCAAGAACAAGATTGAAACAAGACCAAGGCTGCTTTAGTCTTAGTTTGATCATCACTAGTTTCCAACACGTGTATAAGACGTATAGGTATAGAAAAAACCGACTTGAATAATATTATGCGATGTACCGATATGTAAAGTAGCTTATAGATATTTGTCTACGTCGAATTGAATTTGATTGAACTACGAGTGTTTTTTTTTTCAGAGAGAAGAGGGTTTGTTCCGAAAAATTTGCCGCAAGACTGCGAATTTTTCGTCCTTTTCGTTCCAAACCATTGCGGACGGCGCTAACCAATAATAACACAGGTACATAGGGCCGCGTGCCTGCAGTAGTATTAGACAATGATACGAACACTGTCGTCCATTAAAATATATTTACGGGATGACTATTTTATTTTTAATAATGATGTTCCGTAATCGCATATAAGATATGTCTACCGTTATACTACACAGAGAAAACGTAAGAAAATAAAAAAAAAAAAAAAAAATAACAATTTAATAGTGATAAATTGACATTATTACTTGACCGCGTTCCATTGTTAATAATGTTATACACAATCAGCCGATCAAAACCGATTTTAATTGTTGTGTTGTCATCGCACGCCCAAGCGAGTTCACGTCGAAAATCGAATGACTCGACTTATATTATTTTCATCATTGCGTAGTATAAAAATGTGCGCCTGACGCGGCGCCGACAAGAATATTATTCGGAACCTCTCGAAAATCAAAAATCAAAACAATAACAATGTCATTAAAAAAATGCATTTAAATTTCTATAGATTATTATGCGCCAGCAAAATGCACAGCTTCGGGATTTAATCGAACGACACGCCCGCACCGACTACTGTATCCGTAGTTTAATTGTATGCGGTTATAATATTTATATAATGTGCAATATAATAATTATAACATATTGGATGTAAACAATTTTACAATATTGTAATAGTTTACGGACCATACACTCACACGTCACATAACAGTCTAATACATCGGAAAAATCCCGACGCGGGGGCGCAGATAATGTTTTTACATTTAATTTTGGTAATAGGTCGATTTACACTCTAATATATTATTAAAATAAACGGTACAAAATACTCGTGTATCTTCTACTGAACGCTAATTCGGTATTGTTACGCGTTTGTAAAAAGGAGAGTTGAGACAGGTGTGGCGTCCTGGCTAACGTCGCAGTACAACAATGTTGTAACGACAAAAGACATTTTTTTGTTTCGCCGAGTTTTAACTTCTATAATTTTTAACGAGTAAAATTAATTATTTCGTTACTTGCAGCAGTTGCAGCTCTGCTGTTCCACCACCTTTGTCGATTTACTGCCTACACTGTATTATGCATAGTCCGCGGAAAAGCCACCTGCGAAATATCAAACGTAAAACATTCGTTTTACTCATAAAACATCAAAATTATACTCGGTTATAGTTTGTTTTTTTTTTTTTTTTTTACCGCGCAATCGCAAAATTCCATGTTCTCCAATATCACCAAACTGCTGCTGCAGGTTCGCGCGTTAACCGCACTAAAATGTAAACTATACTCTCAATTATATTATTAATGTGTACCGATATTTATAAGTTGTATGTTTCGATGACGGAGTATACTTGTATACATTATATTGCATAGTTTTCTCACGATAGTATATATATATATATATATATACATATATACTATTTTATACTCGCGTATCATAGTAATAATAATACAGGCGCAGAATACACGTGACTCAAAGTCACTGGAACGAGTGGCCGCGCAAAAACTAAAAAACAAAAAACAAAAAAAAAATACAAACAAAATAAACGTCTATGTATAGTGATCGGCGAGTCACTGCTCTTTCGCTGGCCATCGCCGCCGAAGTACAGCTGCTGCCTTCGCTTGTCACGGCCGAGCCCGACGACGGTGGCACGCACGACCCGTGTCCGAAACGTCGAGGAAGTCACGTTCGGTCAATTAAAAAACACAAACGTTCGTATAATATTAACAACACACACACACATACACACACACACACACACACACACAACGAGTCCGGTAAAGATTATAATAATAATATTGTCGTCGTGCCGACGGAAACATGCGTCGTGATTTCGTGAAAAGAAGACGACAACGCGACGATGACACGGAAGTTCAATCGTCTAAATATTACGTGAACTTGACATCGCGATTCTGTAAACTATCGTATTATCATAAAAGTATACATTTAATAGAATATACAGTTAAGTTACCCGGATTTTCCCCAAGATCAATTGGTTTAAAAGCCAAAATCCATAAAATAAATTCAATTTAACGCGTCTACATCGTTTCAAGTCCTTATCACCCACTATCCGCGGTTAATCGTTATATTTCCCGATGGTTTGTCGTTTATCCTTGCTCGTAAAAATCAAATTTCAAATAATGATAACTGCTTTTTTTCAACCGTGTCGTCAAGTAATAATTGGTGAATCAGAAAAAAAAAATAATTCAATTTTTATTTTAAATATATCAAAAACTCTGTGCTAACCATCACATGTTCACTTTTAAAAGTTTGACTTTCGAGATGATCAAAATATTGTACTGATACTAAACATCGTTTTCTTTAAGGAATTGTTATATTTTGGTTTTATTGAAAATTAATATTATTTTTCAATATACAATATATACTTACAATTAATAATAATTGATAATATAAATATGATGTACAAAAATAAAAAAATTATACTAGAATTTTTAGCCAAAATACATCACGCGCTTTGTAAGGAACAAAAGAAAGAGAAACGGAGATGGAAATCTAAAAAAAAAAAAAAAACACCTTACTTAAGGTATAATTACGCGAATCGTGAAGGCTAATGAATGACGGTGCGAAATTTGATAAAGCAATATCGTGATAACGTATATAATTTGAAGTTTCATTATCGGTTTAATCTCCGTTTACGTATGACAGATTCGAAATGATTAAAAAAAAAAATCTATTAAACTATATGTGTACCTATAGAAGGCTGTTCGAGGGCCGGTTTTCTAAATTTTAATATTATTTTTAACATTTCTATGACTACTGCATAATTAAATAAGACTTTTCTACTAATTTACTGTTCGATATACTGTACGGCTGTTTTTCTGACGAAAATGACTTCACCGAAAAAACTCTCACACCTCGTAATACTCCAATTTAAATTTATATGTATATTATTTATTTTAAAATTTAAATAGGAAGAATGCAACTTTTAACTGGTAGCATTGAGCTCTGATATTTTATTAATCCGTATATGTAATGCCAGAAATAAAGATTAAAAAATAACGAAAATTTAATCAGACTGTCAATAAAGTTTCTATTTTTCTAGTGATTTGAATTTTGAAAATCGGAGTTCGACGTAACCTACACAACTAAGCACCTCTTTCAAATAATAATAATAATAAAACAACGAAATTAAACTATTCTACAAGACGTCGGCGTGGTATTTTTTTCCCGCGAGACGTGTTTATGTACACAATAATAATATACGGATGATAATAGTGTCTACTGCAAGCAAAGAGTTTGTAAAGTACGTGGCGGTAAAGGTGAAGATGTTCTAACCAATCGGATTATGATTAGTAAGCGTGAGCTGATCGTAAGCGTACGATACGTGAGCGTATATTTCCGATAAGTGCGGAGATTTCGTTTACACCACCCCGATTGTGGATACACCGATTCACCAAAAAAAAAATATATATATATATATATAAATCTAAAACAAACAGTGCGCAGCTGCTGTTGGCTATCAACGTTTAAACAATACGTTTGTACTTATCAAAGATTAAACGAACGCTAATGTAGGTACCAGTATCAGTACCAATACCGGTATCAGAGTGTATGTACAGAAATACGAATTTTTAATACCATCGAGTACTGAAGCAATCTATCGCGCAGAACATATATAACATAATATTATGTTCTTCTTAAATATATATAAATATTTTTTTTTTTAATGGCATTTGTGTACACAATATGTGAGTATACATATTATATAGTCAGTAAATAATATACGTCCCGATATTCAACATTTCAAATAATATATGAAAAACTATAATTCTGTACCTCAAAACCGGGTGACTTTATTATTAGGCACGTTCGGGTTGGCGGATATAGGATGATATAGGCGGATGTAGCCATACTACAAACCCATGAAATAAAATATGAACAAACGGAGACAAATTTTCGTTCAAATTTGCGTGTTTCGTAACGAACATACGTTATTTCAATCGAAATTCAGATGTAATATCATCATCATTACATTTTAGTCTATCTCTATATACATATATATGTGTAATACCCCTGTATTTATAATCCGGTACTTCCTGTGAAAACACGAAATTTTAGCGTAAAAATGATCGGGAAGGGGGTTGAAAAAGTTGAAACCTCTAAAAGGCCTGTCCTTGATACTTACACCACTGAAACAAAATAACTATAGGCGTCTTGCCAGATATTAATATATGCCAGAAAAGTATAATAATTGGCGGTTATTTCGGGTTTTGTCGATTGTGATGGCATTGGTGGAAATATTATTTGATAAGACCATGCACGAGTTATTAATTCCTCAAAACGTGAAATATTTTTATATTTGTTTGGTAAATAAAATAATTTATAGCGATTTCAAGTATTTTTACAGCAATAATTCATTTTTTAAGTGCAATTTTGGATATGTTTTACTGTAAAAACTTCCGAGCCCTAGTCATGAACATTACATGGATAACATAACAATTAAATAGCAATAATAATTTAAAACAGTTAAATTTTTTAATTAAAAAACATTGTAATACTTCGGGCCCCCTCGAGCGAACGGGTCCGGTTGTGCGACCGCACCCTCCGATCCCTCTTGGTTGGGTTAATCGCCGCTGAATTCGACACTTGCCAGGGGACAAAACGGAAGGAACATGTCGTGACGATATTATTTTTAAAAAACGAAGTACCATTTGTATTTATTTTTTTTTTTTTTCAGTCGATGTATACATTATAATTATTGCGTATAAATGATGTTACGCGGCCTTTTTATCGCGTGTACAAACTAAAAATTTCGACGTCTTCTCCGCCGCCGCCGATAAAATTATAAAAGTAACACCGCGGGTACCGACGCGACGGTTTTTGCGGCAGTTCAAATAGTAAATTACACGTTCCGGGTTTTGACTGCAGGACGATATCATTGTGCACAAATAATATTATAATAATACTATCGACGAGTGGGTCGTACGATACATTTCGCGAGTATTACGATAGCCGTATAATATTATGTATAGGTAATAAAGTACCTGTATAGCGTATTATATACCAAAATGATTATAACGTTTAGCCGCCCGGGGCGTTAACCGCGACTCGGACAAGTCACGATATCCGCAAATTGAAAAGTTGCGAAACTCCGCGTCGAGTCCGCCGACGACTGCGCATATCGGGCGTTTCAAAATATAAATGCTGCGACGTATTATGAAAAAAAAAAAAAAAAAAAAAAAGGAAACGGCGGCGGTGTATGTAGACTTTTTTATTATTCCTTTTTTTTTTTTTTTATAAGTCTGTTATCGTATTTACACGGCTGCGGTCTTTAAAAAATATAAACAATATTATAACGTAGGAAAATAAATACATGTATATGTATATAAGTATAATATTATTCGCGTTTCGTCCCGACAAGGTTGATTTGTATACACACGCCAGTTGCAGTATCGAATAGACGAGATTTTTTAGCTTTTTATTATATGTATTTATTTCCACCCCCCCCTCTTGTCCATCCGCCCCACCACAATTGGATATCGGCGAAGATAACGGACAAAACGGTTCGGCGCCAATCGCCCGTAATATAATATAAAATAAAATATAAATAATATTGTAATAAACGATGTTTCCTGCTTTCTCTGTCCGGTATCGTATTACCACGACGGAGCGTATCTCATATAATATGCGTGTATACACTATACAATAATATATACGGTACGACGTCTCGAATTACTATAATATACATAATATACATAATACGTATTATATTCAGAGTTCATACATAATTCAATTAACGAAAACTGTCGACGAAGATTTAACAGTATACGGGTATAATGTGTGTGGTGTGTGTGTGACTTGTTTCCAACAAGTCGGGTGGTGATTTAGAAGACACGTTATAGATTCTGAGCTGAGCGAGGAAATTGTGCGTTGCGGATTTATAACTAAATTGCGCGTGTTTTTTTGTTTCTGATGTCCGCAAACGGATTTTCGACCGGCGAAGACTTGTTCCAATCAAACGTTGCATATTATAATATTGCGGGAACTCATTTCGAATGTAGTCAACGAATCGATGAAATAATTGTTCGATATTACTGTACAGTACTTTTTTTCCCGGTAACGGGTGAAAGTTTAACGTATGTCACGCTGTTTTTTTTCGAGTTTAATTTGAGTTTTTGACGAAACTCACAAAAATCATGAACAAAATTCGCTTAAATTTAGAGATTTCGACCGTGCTCCATACATATCTCATTTTTTTTCGCATCATATAATGCGCAGTAGTTGTATACATAATATATATTATTATATTGTACAAACTATAGAGAGGACGTCAACAGATCGGAACAAACCACGAAGGATCGTGTTGTCCCGATCGGATTAATTATTAATCAAATTGCAGACATTTTAAAAACAGAAAAAAAACAACAAAAACACGGTTTTGCGGTCGCGTTTTCAGATGGTGCTGGTGAAAGCTGGGTCAGCACCACCGCAAATGCGATTATCGAAAACGATAATGATAAGTTTGCATTCAACAGTGGCAGAATTTAAACCACCTTCTATTATTTTACGATAAGATAATTTTTCAAATATAATTTTACGTTTCAAATTTAAATCAAGAAAACCGAATAACGGGAAAAATCGCTGTCGTGTAGTACGCATCTTTGATACCATCTGCAGCAGTGTCGTCGGAATATGTTTTCGACGCGCAGTCTCGTTGAACATACTTATATTATTTATTTAATTCTTTAACACAAAATGGTCGGTGTATATAAATAAACAGCCATACAGGATGTATCAAAAAGATTTGATATATTTAAAATATGAAAATTGTCTTTGTGATATACGTCTTGTGCACATATGAACATAATATATTATCATGTTCTGCTGTCATTGTATGTAATGCATATTACATAGCAGCAGCTGCAGGACTGATGTTTACCACGGGTTATTAAATTTGGGTCGAGTCGACGACCGAGGACAAATCAATCAGATTAAATACAATCAACAAATGCGTAGTGCATACGTATTATAAACACGTTTAGTTTCACTGCAGGGATTATGCGCATTTGTCATTTGAATATACGCGGTACAATAACATAATGTGAATTCAAGGTTCGAGACTTTAAAGTTAAAATAATCAATCAAAACCTCATTGTATCACATAGACTAACACGGTACAAAGTCAGTCGTAAACGTTAAACAGAATTTTTGTTTAATTTTCTCGTTATATTGGACACAATTTTCTCTTTTCTTATTTTTAAGGAGTAACAGTTTTTAAGACCGGCTTACCAATAAAATACTCCTCTATATATTTCTGTCCTCCACTGCCCTTCTTTTCATTGTACTCCCACTAGTTTCATTACTCCTACATCCTTGACAATACAATCATCCCATCTTCAACGAGATTTTCTTAGTGGTAGATTTTCTGTTGGATTATTTTCGATTTCAGTCCTTATTAATGTGATTCTTACTTTCTCCATGGGAAACCTGTCTATTTAATTTTCCTCGTTGAAGTTAAATTTATGATACTAGGGCGTTGAATAATATCCCGGAGTTATCGATCGAGTCTTATCCTTCATACCCCAGTTCGAGCATCTTTGCATGGTCCAAAAATTGTTCTGCCTAATTGTTCCAGCCTAAATTGTTCTGTGGTCCAAGAGGTCACGTTTCGGGTATATAGGGTGAAATACACGGTTTAACAAAGTAAAATAAAAAAATAGTTTATATGCAGTCCAATAGGAATTCGAAATAATAAACAGAAATAAATCTTCAACGTTTACGTACGTTCAGAGTATATACGCGATAAAATCTCATATTTAACCCATTTTTTGTATTATTATTATTATTATTATTATTCTCATTATTATCTTTACACAACACACGACCCACGACCAATACACGGGCGGAATAACATCGCAATTTGTGCGTTATCTCGATTCTCGGGGCGGGGGAGGGGTCGCGGTAATACTATTATCGTTAACGTCGTAATATAATAATATAAAGACCAACCTATATAAACCTAACCCACTCTAACCTGCAGTGTTCGTTGTTTACGCCATGTTCGTGGCACGGCAATTTCAACGACACCGTAAAAATATATAATACGAGTAGAGTAGTGTATTCCTATTATGTATATGCAATGTTACAAATGAGTATGGGCACCTACTGCTCAAAACGAAAACGAAGAGGATAAAAAACGGGCGCGTAATCCGTTAACTACATAATATATATATATTATACGAACGGAGAGAAACCATATCGTAATTTTTAACGATAAATTTCCCGACGATGGCCACACAGCGCACGTCACGTTATTATAATATAGGCTCGTGTTAAGTTTTATTTATTACTTTACGAACTAATTTAACGAGACCGTATTATGTTCAGCCGCCAGCAGCAGTAAAGTATATGAACAGCCGTTTTCGGATGCTTCTACCGTGTCAATATAATTCGGTTGTTGGAAAATCCATAATACAATCATTTTATTCATATATCATTCATACAAATGGAATATTATGTAGTCGCAGTCGTCATTATTTCGTTATATCTCCTGCCGTCTCTGCGGGCGTCCGTGGTGCTGCAGAGCGATTCGCTCATATCTGCACGAACCGGCGATTCAATTTTATTCTTTTCCTGCAGTGGCGTCGAACAAGAGGTTCAGATTTGATCAAGAACATTCCATATTTTTGGGGCGGTGGTGAGGTGGGTCCAGTAGTGATGGTGGTTAATGGTTAACGGATAGAATTTGTCTCCCGTGTATATATTATAACATATTCTACAAATAATATGTTTAATGTGCTTGTATCAGTCGTAATTTGAGTTTTTATTACAAAACAGTTTAAAATCATTATTTTCATAATCTTAAGATTTGGTTTTATAATGCACGAAAATCGATAAATATATGCAATAAAAATGGTAGAATAGTTTAAACTACACGATTTTCAATAGCAAATATATAGCAAGTATAAATGTTAAAAAACGTTTGGTGATGGAGAAAAGAGTTACGGGCGAGGACGAAGTGACCACACGTCCTAATCCTACGTGTACCTAAATAAATACGTGTGGTGGTCAGGACTGATACGACCAGACCATTTCAATACTGATTCGGCACCACTGGGTCTCTTCTACAAAAACGATCGTATTATTAATATACTTTCAAAATATTATCTTTACACCGTAAACACGTTATTATTAGTTTTCGAATAACATTTCGTATTGAAAATACAGAATAATATATAGTCGTGCGACTAATTTTTACTCTTCTCTACTTTCCCGGTTTAAATTTCAAACGGTTATAATCTGATATGACGTAGGCATATTATCATCGACATTCAACATTAATTGTAGAAAAACATAATTCAGTTTTTGAACTGAAGTGTACAAAATAAAGACCGGTATTTGAATGTTTCAAATGAGATCATTGAACGGTTCTACATTACAGTTTATAATGCCGATTGAAAAATCCAAAATCCAAATGTACTCGAAATCTTCGCACCGATATACACGCAGAATATTCGCAGATTTGTTAAATAAAAGTTGTCACCCTATATGTATAGTATACATATATTACGATAAATCGTCACGCTATTATTGTAATCTGTTGAGTTCACATGAACTCATACATGACGAGATAGAAGCAGCTGACATAAGGCCGGAGTACCGGAGTACCTATTACACTACCATGTGTCTCTGCGGGAGATCCTGGAAGTAAACGTCTCGTGTGCGCACGTAAACATCCCTATATTATTACATCACACAAACACACACACATACACACACACGAGATAATAATAATAATATTATTTGTGGACTAAAATTACATATACGCCGTTTCGTTTCCCCCCATCGAGTGCGGTCGCATAAAAAAGCCGTTTCTACCGCCGATAAAAATTAATTACGAGACGCACACGGATCGTATACGCTCCGGAGTCGGCAACGACATCAGCGGCATCAAAACGAGAGAGTGCGTATACACATAATATACTAATATCAGTTCACCTCGTAGAGGTCATGATACCGTGTGCAGTGTGTGTGTGTATGTGTGTGTTTGTGTAATGCCGAGGCAACGGTTATTTTTCGTTTTTTTTTTCCTTTTCCATCTCATTTTTCTATCTCTCTCGGTAGACTATAATATAGGCTGTATAGCAAGGCGGTGTCCACACACACAACACACACACACACACACACCACATATACACACACGTCGCCGCGGTAAGAGAAGACCGTACCTGCCTATACCTATATATATACCTATAAAGGGGATCCGTGTGCGAGATAAGGATACGAATATATACATATAATATTATAGGTAACCGGCTGTGGCGGATTGCTCAACTGCGCGCCGGGGTCCAGTCACGTTTTTAAAGTATATTAAAAAAAAAAAAAAAAAAAAAAACAGCACGTATACCGCAAACGTGAGAGAGAAAGCAGTGTGGCGTGTATGTATGTATATATGTATATTTATATATTAAATACGTTATACTTACGAGTATACACGAGGCACACGAATCGGCGTATATATACGAAAAACTTCGACCGATATGGGTCAAACGAGCCCCGCAGGAGAACCTAATAATAATAATAATAATAATAATAATATAATGATAATAATATAACCCAGTTCTACCGAGAAAGACACGAGGATGTCACTGGGCAGAGCACGAACTGCGCACTGTACTAGCTATACACCCGTGACAATAATTCGACGATCAGTGCAGTACGCAATGTAACGCGAAAACAATATCTAAACAGGCTCGGCGCCTGTATTTCTGCGGCACTCTTAACGTTTTGGAGCGATTTGTCGAGACTGGAGAGCCTGAGATTATAGAGCGGCCACCAGACCAATGGATATACGGATTACGTCATATTGCGAACATTTCCGTTCAACCATCATGGACTAAATTCTTGTGATCATAGCACTCGTGTGGTGACAGAATATCGTTTTGAAATTAGTACCATTTATTATTTAGATTGACGACTTGGGCAATTTAGAGACTGGCATTGGAAATTATAAATTATCGTTTTGCGAACGTTCAATTCGTGCCCAATGTTTTTACAATCAATTTTTAATAATAAAATGTCGAATATTTATTAAAGCTTTTGGGTTTTAGTTAATATTTAGATCAAATAGATTCATAAATACGCACGAGTGCCGTACCAACCATACATTTCGAGGAGGGGGTTGAACCCCAAAACCCTTCCTTTTATACGCCATTGATCCTATATGAATATACCTGACTTAAGTTTTCAAATTAAAATATACGCGTTTTAATGTAAATTGTCAATCAGATAAATTTTCTGAAAAAGAATAATAGCCATTTTATAGGGATTGGATACCGATTGTTTTATATAGGAGTCGTGTGTATAGGCAATTTCTTGTTTTGACGAATAATGCAGTTATCGAAAAACCGGTTTAATGCTATTATCGTTTGGTACTTAAAGTTTAAAGCAAGGCTTTAGTGATCATTACATTGACATGAAAAACTCAAAAATGTTGCACAGAACAAAAGTTATGACAAAGGTCAGCTATTCGTGTTTCAGCTTGTGTGCAATCATTGCAATGTGTACATACATAGATGATCGATCTATAGGCGTACTATACTAATAGATGCAAAAACAAAACTAATCATAAATTCTCGTAGTGAAAAAAAAACATCCATAAACACGATAATACTTAATCGTGACACGGTAATTTGACTGCGCTGCTCGTAAAAATGTTTTATTTGTTTATGAAAAAAATGTCTTCCGAATTCTAAGGAAATAGGCGAGGTGGTCGTTCGTATCTCGACTTGTCGCACTGGAATATCGGCTAGAGTTATTACACGTTTATTGGTTTCCGAACGGGTTCTGTATATTATGGTGTACCATTAATACAAACACGACGTTCGAATCGCACTTAAATTTCATAATAATTCACGAAAACGCATTTATGCCGGCGATTGATACTGTGCGGTTATCGATAATCACTACTATATTATACTTAATTGAAAAACAAGAACTATACGATTTAATAGGTTTTGTATACGAAAACTTTAATTATTAATATTATTATTGTTGTTGTTGTATATGCTGCAGTATAAAAAGAAATCGGAAATAGTAGTGTTAATATATTAATTATTACCGTGGGATATGGTGTAGTTGTATAGTGATGACGGTCTCTCCGGAAAGAAACGGATTAAATTCAGTATTAACAATGCAACGAACGCACAGACATCGGTAGTGTTCCGAATTAATTAACTCTAATAATAGTATAAATAATGTCGTTATTTCTGTCTGTCTGCAGTGCGTTTTAATATCATTAAAATACGAAACAGATTTCGATACGGTAGTTTCGCTATTATTTAGATCATTTCTTCCCGAAGATTTATATATACAATAAACATATTCGCAGTGGCACCGAAGACGTAAACATGTAGTTGGGTGAAATACATTTCAGGAGGATTCAATAACTAAATACAGTCCATTTTATAACTAAAATATGGTTAGAATAGGTTTTTATTTCTGTAATGAGTATTCATTCGGTTTGATAATCAAATTTTGGCCTAAAATGAAGCAGCCCTGTACTTAATTTGTATAAAAGAAATCAGACCAAGGCCTGACTTTAACATAGCGTTCAGCGTCACTGTATATACTCGTATATATAATACACGGGGAACCCCTTCTAAGGGCGGTGGGGCGGTCTCATATAGAGTTATCGGTATTTTAGGTACGACAATCGAATTGTTTTTGTTGATTTTTGGGTTTACATTGTTGATACGAATGATGATATGCACAACAAACGGTATAGTTACTACAGAAACTAGTCACTTAGTTCACTGTATTTCTTTTTGTGTGGACAACGCCGAGTGGGACAGCTATAGTTCCGAATACCAAAATAAAATTTTTTTCAGAAAATGTTCAGCACTGTATTCCGCTAATAAACATATTTATTTCTTTGTGAAAAAAAAAATTAATCAATAACATATAATAATATCTATAATTTCCTAAAGTCATTCGAACTCAACCTTACATTTTTTTCAACGTGTATTCCTAAGATATTCCGAGTGTTTTTCTCAAAAAATTCAAATTATTTTGAATATTATTATTTTAAAAAGTGTTTTACCCAAGTCTACGGAAACACGTTTCAAATTTCAGTCTGTCTACAATATATTATAATATTTCATATACTATTATTTAGTAGGTAAAACGTTATTACTACCTACCCACCTATCTACGTATATCCACCTAATTGCTAATTACGACGAACGTGCAGAAAACGCAATGACAAGAGAACATTCGTTGGGAAAGATACACGTTTTCTAGATATACAGAGCCGGTAGGTAGCTATTAACGAAACAATGTCGGGAAATAATTATTACAGAAACAATTTTGTCGAACTCTCGATATACCGCGGCTATTATATTATTAAAAACAACAACGGGCACAATAACTGCAAAATATACGTGTGTATGCGTGGTACATTAACTCGGTAATTTAAACTCGCAAAGATAATATAATACATAGTACGGCTATAAGTCCCCGTATTAGGTCCGACAGTGGCAAGAAGACCCATTTTGGACTCTTGAACTATTATTTAAAAAAATAAAACTAAAATTCGATTCCCATTTTAAAAAAAAAAAAACAAATATTTAATTGTTCTCCAATTATTGTTTTTTACAATTTTTTTTTTTAATAAATTTATTGTAATTTATCGTCACTATTAATTACGGACTTATTGCAATACCAAACCTATTTGAAGAAATCAATTACTCACAGATCATATGCCGGAGTATACGGAAAACAATTAACAGATTAGGTGCAAAGGACTACAGGTCGCGAAAAAACGAAAGAAAATGAAGATATGAAGTAGATGGTATCATACTATTCGAATGTGGTGCTGAGCACACTATGGAACATTCATCATCAAAATGCTCGATTGGAGACCAATGACAAAGTGTAATAGACGTCACTGATTTCTGAAATGTTTTTATGAAGGCTGAGAGGGAACGACAATAATAATAATAATAATAAACTCGTGAGTTATGACGTAATGAGTTATTTCCAAAATGGGTCGTACCATAAAAAGTTTAGGAACCTTTGATTTAAATAATTAGAGTTTTGGAATTATTTTAAATGTTACATATTTAGAAAAGTATATTGGAATCAATAATTGGAAAATAATAGTATCTAAAATGAGAAAATGTTGAGATAAAATTGTAGGAAACAAACGAATGTCCCTTCAACATTTTTTGTCTCTAAATTATGTACTTTCTTAAGGCAGTGTTAGAGACGAATGGAAACAAACTAATAGAGATGGTTTAACACAAGTTGAAAAAAGAAGAACCATAATGAATATTATAATGTGGCGACGATGGGATATGGATTATAACCAGATTCTATGGTACGGAGAAAAATAAAATTTCACCTCACTTTAATAAAAAAGTGCAATTGAAGGACAAAAATCACTAGAAAGATCAATCAAGGAGTTTATAATATACATCTCAATAGAAAAAAAACGCAATGATATACGCGTATATAGACATTTACGGTGGATTTAAAGAGGCTTGCTGAAGGCTGCGAGAAATGAAGAATAAAGTTAAACGCTGTAAGTCGACCAAAAAATGACCGAAAAAGCTTCTTAAATATCGCGTTTGAAAAAAAAAATAACAATATTTTTACCGTTTTCGAAACACTTTCGTTTTCGACCGCGTATCAATAGGCGCGAACGAGCATATACACTTGACATTGAATAAGACGCGACGGCGTAGTCGTCCGTTGACCTCAAAACGTCTTCGCGGAGGAGTCTTGTTTACGTACATGACCTAACATCCATACTAGTCGTAGGTCGCATCACTGATCATATTATTATTGATCGGACATTAAAAAATGTATACGCCCGTTTTACACGTGGATTTTATAATAATTGGGTGCCGTGGTAAATCAACAGAGCGTTACGGACGGATCACGGATTTAAGAAGACGTGTTTTAGAAATTTGTCGTCCACGGTGCCGCACCGGTACTTATATTTTTCAGCGAACGGACGATAAGTTTTCTGCACTTGGGCTAAACAAGTATTTTGTTTCATCGGCGCGGATTTTATTAAAATAAATCACCATCGGAGCCACATTTCACATCATCGTCAACCCGTGACGACCAGTGGCTAGCGTTGTGTAAAGATTAATTTCATAATGTCTAGATAAAGATAAAAAATAGTTTCTAGAATAATTATCCGGACGATGATAAAAAATTGATAACAATTTAATTATCTAAACAAAAATAATCAAATACTATTTTCATCTAGAAGGAAGAAAAAATAATTTTGTTCATTACCATAAAATTAAGTACTAAAAATATTAAAAGTGTACCAGATTTGGTATTTTTGGTATTTAGATTATAGAGTGAGTGATGTATCATCACTATAATCATAGTATAATCTAACTTATTAATTTTTATTTATTAAACCGTATTAATATCAATCAAATATTTTATCTCTAATAAATATATAAATAACGATTTAAACATATTTATCTAAAATCAATTATTTATTACCAAATACCTCGGCTAACTTATTTCTCATTTGTCTACATAACAAAAGATAAAAATATACCAATCTAAATAAAACACAACACTCTTTGTATAACGGACAAATTTCGCACCTCCGCGTGTCATAGAATTAGCCAATAACCGGTGTATTGCTATCTATTGCCGTTGGTTTTTTTACATTTTTTAGTAAACTTGTCGGGAATCTATAATATGGAAATAATGATTCGAATTATAAATAGGTATCGGCCATTGAACGCGAAAATCCACATCAATGGATACGACGTAAAAGTTTTGGAAGATTTTTACTAACGCAATGTGTTAAAACACATGTAGGGAAGGAACAAATACTCAGAATCTAATAGGATTCTATAATTTTGTTGGTGTATAAACGAGACGCCACGTAATATTATTGTTTTCGACTCGTATTTTTGTATAAAGGTGTATATTATTATGAACAAATATGAACACTATGATTTGCACGCGACACAGATAATACTTATATCAATTATAATAAATCAGTCTGCGCGCAACAGAGCACACTTTCTCCCCGACGACGACGTCGACGATGCCGTGTCGCAATTAAAATATCGCTTTAGCTTTTTACGCAATGTCGCGCCGGATCTAGTCGGCAAAAACTACGCATGTGTATCCTTCTATTCTACTATTATTATCATTATTATTAAATAATGATAATAATAGTACAGGTTTATGTTTTATTCGTGTATGACTATGGCTAATGAAATAGGCATTCAAGCGAGATAATACTGCTTATGAATTAATGTTCCCCGAACATGGAATAAACGCTGAAACGCGTATATTAATTTATAACGATGTGTCTTAATATCATGACACACCGCCCAATCAGAAGCGTTCAATGTGCGGTTGTTTTTTCCACGTCCAGCGAATGTGCGCGATGATATCTTAAATGAAATTTTAGCTAACTCGCCTAATTATTTATCCGTGTATTTACGGGTGAGTAATAATTGTGCGACTGAAAACGATAACGATAAAATATAACATTCGAGTCGGTAATAAAAACGTTAACGGGACACATTACGAATTATCGTGGGACACCGACGAGTTCACACGGGGCCAGTAAATAAACGATATTCGATTTTGTCCCGGGGCTACTTATAATTGCTTATATAAAGTACGCGTATTATAATATTGCTGATTTATAGGACGAAAAGTGTCGAGGATAATATAGATAATATTCGTATATCGTCATAATATTATGTTCACAACGCTTCAATAGTGTACGGACGAGGCGACATTTCGTGACAGTTATATCTACTTGTCTGTGATAATCTGAATAAGGGAAAACACTGACGGTCAAAAAAATAGACGCACGTGACTTGCGTTATTACTCAGCAACTCATCTTGCTCCAGTCAAATAGAAATGAATAGAAATGTGAAGCCAGTGATTAAAGCGGGAAAAACTACAAGGGACGTTTCTGAGCACTAACTAAACCCAACTAAATTTCCAGAAGTAAAGCATTCTAAAATGGTTTTCTCCCATACATATTCGATTTATTTATTCATGTTCATAAAAAAATTATTTTAAATGGGTTTAAAAATAAACTCTCTTTTCCCAAAAAAATCATATTACACACATGCCTGCTCCATGAAATTTAAGTAAAACATATGATTACGTAGGTATAAGTGAATTAGTAAAGAATGTATTATTAATACAATTTGTTAATATATAATGTTAGTATATAATGTTCAATAAAAATACAAAATACAAAACTATTATACCTCGAACATCATAAGTTTAAGAACTCTTAACCAACTAGTTGTATACGCATAGACGTAATTAGGCGAAAGGGATATTTAACTCTCTTTAGGTCATCTCAAGCCTTTTCTATAACATTTGAATTAATCAAATCTTAGTGTGTATACTTTAAAACCTATAATTGGGCTCAAGCCATATGTATCATTTATGTCTATGTGTATACGAAACAAGTTTTTTTTTTTTAAATTTGAATGTTAACTTTATGCAGAAATTGATTTTTAAGTGAATTTCATGCACACAGCATAATATAAATACTAATTACTAAGTGATGTCTTGTATTATCTTGTATAAAGATCATACTCGTATATAGTATCGTATTCGTACACATTTTCCTTCTAATAAAATGTTTAAAAATTATTTGACATCTTGTTAATTGAACAACATTTTAAACAATATCCAGACATACTAGACTAAAAGGGAACGGATAATTTTACCTTAACTAACTGGAGAGAGACTCCGTCCACCCACTTCAACCAATGAGGAAAGCATAATTCGAAGCGAGTAGCTCGGCGGCTTGATACCATTGCTCGTTTACGTGTTGTGTGTGAACCGAGCTTTCTTTAGTCCTCGAAACATTACGAAACTACAAAACAGTGCTGAAGTTTCTCTCGGGGGAAACCACACGACGATTCGAAAATATGGACCTATATAATATTACCTGTATAATTAACGTACAAAACCGCGACGAATGAGTAAAAACCGATAGTTCGCCTGGCAGAAACCGCATCGCATACCGAACGCATAAATTATTATTATATACGCGACTTGTGTCGGAAACAATTAAAACCGCACCGGTGTTTTTGTATTTTTAATATAATATTATGATTTTTTTTTTCGTCCGATGCCACCGCAGCGTCTCGTTAAAACGGGTACGACGAATAATATTCGGATCGGTCTACGAGTCGAGTATATTATAATAGGTTAGGTACCTACGGCCGGGGTGTCACGCCTGACGAAATGCCTGCAGCCGCCGTCGTCGTTGTAAAAAACTAAAAACTATACACCGTTTCACACGTTTATAATATTATTGTGTTATTTATTATTGTTTCGGGGGGATGTCAAGGTTCGCAAACCGTGCATGACCTTTCGTTACAGGGAACGCCGCAATATCCGCCGTACGGGATAACGCCGCAACTCGGTCGGCCAGAAGAGAAGAGACCTTGGTCGGCTACTTAACAAACTGCATAAAATAGGAGCGGTGGAGAGGAAGGTGGATAAAATATAAGTAATAATAAGTTACGGTTTTGTGGACCCGTGAATCACCTGCTGTATATACATGAAATATATATATATATATATATATATACGTATACATTATATGTGCAAACGGCCGAAATTCGTTCGAAAAATCGTTTTTCTTCTGGTATTCCACGCGTTTATGAATTCGCGCGAGTACAATGCGGTATACGATTAGAACCATCTTAGGTGATATCGAGGTGATACCAATAACATAATATATAGTTCGAGTATACGACGCATACATATATACGTAATAAGAAAGATTATAGACAAGTACGGAGCAGTGGTTTAAATGAAGGGGCGGGGGGTTTCCCTTCTTATTTAAGGTAAAATTATTAGACCTCCTTACGTTTAAGTCTCCGAAGCCCAGATGGACGCTATTTTCGTTATTGTCTCCGAGACATTTTTAATGACATTTTGAAAATAAGTTTTATTCAAATTAAATCCTTTAATACCTATACGATTTTAGGTATTTAGATTCTGTTTCACTTTATTTATATTAAACAGACACATACATAGGATAATATTGGTGGGGAGATGCAGTTCATTTTTAAACCCTATTGTTATAAAATTTGCATGAACAAATGTGTGTGAGTAAAAGCCATTTTGGAAATTTTGTCTTCGTGATCGGTTTCCTAAAATTTAAGTTAAAGTTAAGTTAATTCTCAGGAACGCTCCTCAATTGTTGATAAATATATTTCCCCTTCGAACTTTTCCCTTTTAAACTACTGGTATGAAGACAATGAAAAGCTGGTTTCATGGGAAATTAAAATCTTAAAAAAACCTTAAGGACGATGTATAACACAATTTAAAAAATCTATCCGGTCAACTCATGCCAAGCCCACCATTATTATGGGAATCGAGTGCGGCGAGCCTCTGGATCCAAACGTGGAAACGCCGAATAACCACCCACTCCCCCCCTCTCGTAAATACGCCACTGGATTTACTATATGATATGTATATATTTTTAAATTATATCAAAATAATTAATACGAGGATACGTCTGTTACGCAGCAGAATACGATTATAAAAATGTACATTATTATAAATTATAATAACAGAGCCGAACGCTTTTCGAATTATCTTCGAGACGTGATGATAGTCCAAAAGCATTTCTTTCGTAAACAAATCCCTCCCGCTGTCAACATTTCCGGTACAATAGCGTAGATACAGCATTTATTATATTACTATAATTTATTCCGAGACGATGTATCGATATGTGTTATAAACGCGGTTCACTCGAGAAACTATCACAATAACGGACATTATTGTTGTACGAGTGTACCACACTTCGTTATCACATTATTAGTATTATTATCATTATTATTGTACAGTAAAAAACGTTCGTGTCGAGTGCCGCGTCTAAAAAATGCGGGAGATATACGTCAAACAAGTTTTATTATTATGATTTATTACGATATCGCGCAACGACGTCAGCTGTTGCAGGTCTTGTCGAAGAGAGATCGCGTGTCGGTTTGTTTGATCACGTCAGAGGAAATAGTAATTAAAAAAAAGCGCGGGCGAGTCACGAAACCGTATATAGTATAATAATAATTACAACATATTATATAATCAAAAATAATTGTGGAAAAATACGCAATCAATTTCGGGCGACGTTCGTGCCAAACATAATAATATCATATGGGGTGGATATTTTCGATATCAAAACCGAAAACAAACGAACTAACGATAATCTACACGGTAATTTTGAATACATTTATTTTTTACACCTTTTTTATTATTATTATTATTATTATTTCGATAATTCACAATCTGTATACAATTTTTAAATTAAGCAAATTTGATATTTACAAAAAAAGAATGATTAAAATAATACGAGTGTCGTGTTGAGAAAGAAACCCATTGGTAACATCTCTCTATAGGTACCTAATATCATATGTAATACATATATAAATATACAATTTAAATTCTTTGTTGCTCCGATCAAAAAGTTTATAAAAAATTTCTTATAGAAATATTTGATCTGTATAGTTGGTGCATTTATGGTTCGCTTTATGAACGGGAAATGTTAGCAATTTTGCGTATAACCTTTGTTGATTTCTGGGTCACCTAGACAATGAGGGAAAAAGTACGGCTCATAATAATTCACTCAGAATCGTTTTCCAAATACTAATAATTATTATTGTTGCGTACAGATATAAATTAATTCACTTTCTCTATTTATACCCTCGATCCCTTCGAACTCCCTTACAAAAACAATGGCACACCCATCAGCATTATCAGTCATTGTTTTTTTTTTTTTTTAATATATATATATAAGAATAATAATTGGTTATCGAAACAATTAGAGAGTTAGTTCTATTAATATTAATATTATAATGATTTTATGATTTTCAACCTCATAAGCCATTTTTAAAGAAATCCGCCATTTTTCATTGCGGTAAAACAGTATTATAACCTCTGCCACTCGTTTATGCAGGTACACAATAATGCGAACGTACCTATATCTAATAATAACATGATATTGTGCACAACACGATAGAAACAATACATATAGGTACCGTACATAATATTATACGGGTAACACTATACGGTGGAAAGTATGGTTTTGAAATTATCGGATATTTTTGTGCATTTCTTCGCCATTATTTTAAGTAGGTTATAATAAAATCAACAGTCATCGATGTACCTATAATGCACCTGCTCGTAGAA
Source organism: Cinara cedri (assembly GCA_902439185.1). Classification (NCBI taxonomy): domain Eukaryota; kingdom Metazoa; phylum Arthropoda; class Insecta; order Hemiptera; family Aphididae; genus Cinara; species Cinara cedri. The sequence continues at coordinate 1,050,108 of CABPRJ010000967.1, read as the reverse complement.
AATCTAAAACAATACGCAATTTGCATGTATTAAACAATAATCGAGTGGTTTAAGTACATAATATTGTATAATGATAATATAAATATTAAATGTACATCATGACAATACGGTTTTAAATCGAAATGCCCACTGTAAATCTAATATGGTTAACAGTAGCGTAGGTATTTAGGATTTTACCGAGGGAGGAAATATTGAATTTAGAAATTTTGCCATATTGTATATACAATAATATTAGGATAAAAAAAAAAACGTACATTTTTAATTTATATATCTTTAAAGGTAATTTACAATTCAATATGCCCTAAAATTATCATTGAAATCAAAATATACAGGTGTTAATGTAATTATTAATAGTTTATTTACTATAATTAATTACAAATCTCTTGCGTTTCAAAGATATAGATTTCACTTTGAATAAGAAAATGAACACGTTCGGGGGGGTTTTTTTGACATAATATTAACTAATAGGTACCAATACATATTTATCTTTTCTGATTAAAAAGTATAAATAAATATGAATTAAAAACGCAATTCAAACAAAATGGCAAGCCCACTGGTTGGGCTTTTTTAATAAAAAAAAAAAATTAAAAAATGTACTTTAAGCGCGTGACGCGGATAACGAAAAATAAAAAAAAGAGCTGATAAGAACTGCGTCGGAAAGGTAGGATAAGGTTGTTTTATTTACATCTGTAAGCAACGATAAACCATTGCTTGACAAAAGACGATTCCGAGCGTAGTGCGGTAATACGTAATTTTTGCGATTTTCGTTTAAATTTGATTTCAAAACGCTTATTAATAAAAAAAAAAAAAGTTGTCTGATGATTTTGGAAATGTTACCAAGTCTAGGTAAGTCTAATATAAGTATTATTACCATGTTTCAAGTCTCTATGTGTATTTATAACCGAGTTACAGCAAAAAAACTCCCATCAAATAAAATTCCTTAAAAGCTCAAAAGTAGCTCAAAAGTTTTGGAAATGATATCATAAGAAAGTTAATCAAAAAGACAATAAAATAGGAATCTTGTGATTTGTCGATTAAATCATTTTTTTGTGGTAGAAAAGTCGTCCGTGTTTTTTAAAATAATGAAATCGTGAAATTGTACGTTTTCTTATGTTTTTTCCCACTAAAGTGTTTTTATTTAAAAAATGACTTCAAAAATCAAAAAATGTAGCATCTAGATAACTTGAGTTTTCCGAAAATTTTGCTAGACGTAAAAATCAGAGCAAGTTTACTAGAAAAAAAAACGTATCCACTGACTAGAAAAAAAAAGAAAGAAAGAAAAAATAAACATCTTAGTAAAACCAATTATTAAAGGAAATTTATGGAAATAGGAGTAAGTAAACGAGTAATTTCCGATACCCTGGCGGGCCAATATACGCCTGGATCCGCATCAAATAAATTATTAAAGTTTCGGTGGCAAAAAAAAGGTAGTTCACGCATAACGTCTCGTAACATTATTTAGACAACACAATGCTAATGCCCGTAATATTACCGTAAGTACGTCGAATACACTATATAGTTACACTCTGTATAATTTAACGACATAATAGTCATCAACCAGATGATAAGCGAATGTTTTTAGTTTTTAAACTCAAAGTGTTCATGCATACTACCTATATATTTGCACGATATCGAGAAAACGCTGACGCGCGGTGAATGTAATAATAAATTCAAAATTAATAAAACTGGACGTTTTAATCGATTTTAGTATAACGAATTAAGTTACAAGAAGAGATTTTAGTATTACCAATACTTTTTTGGTGAGTGATGAAATGCTCTAATTTTTTATTACCACGAAGTGAAATTATTTTTAGAGACTCGATATAAATATAATTTTATTCATTGAGCATATTATTGTAAAATGATTTGAATATTTGTAATAATAATTGACATTTGTCAATTTCTAAAATACTGATTCGAGACGACTTTCATGTCAACATTTTAAATTTGCCAACTGAAATATTTTTCGTGAGTGGGGTGTTCCTCTCCCATCCTCTATAAATCGGTTCTGGGTAACACTTAAAGGTCACAAAGTTGCTTTTTATTTACTTACTAATCATTTTTGTAACTTTGTAACAATTATAGTTATTTATTGCCTACATTCGCGTCACTGCAATGTACTGCAGGGTACACCAACTACAAATTCTTGACTGAAATGTTATAACATTCTAAAAGTATGATAAAAAATGAAATGCTCTTTGATTCACGAAAACGACACGTTTGTAGTGTTTCTTATAGGTCGCAATATGATGTGTACTACTGGGAGACGATGACGACTAATACAACGGCCTCGAAACGTCAATAACTTTATCCAGTAGGTATGGCCGTATGGGTAGTGTAACCTTACTCGGATAATGTATAGATTATCAGTCTTTCGTACTTTACCCGACTTATGTTTGTATGTATGTATGTAAGTATAATATGTTCCTTAATTTATCTGTGATAGCATTAGTGGTAGCATCACTGATGGCATCACGAGATACTAAGGGAACATCGTTTATAGTGTTATCTTGTACATAATTTCCATAAATAAATAAATTATACACAAAAACTGTAAAAAGTAATAATACATGATATATTCGGAATTCGATTTGGAGATGGAAGTACCTAGTTTTATCGGCACTTTGCAGCAGTGATATCTTTATAATATATGAGTACAGGTACTACACGATATATGAAGACAGATCAATTTATTTTTATAAAAAATAAATTACAATCCCCGCGAGCTTCTAGATATTATATCTGGTCACGTATATTTCACTAAACTTCATTAAAAACATTCTTATCGTTAACCGACTCGTAAATAAAGTGAGTGATAAAGCTATCTTAGATGCCGTCAGAGATTTTCGGATTTCAAAACGAACAACACCGATGCCACCGGTGTCATCACGGTGAATTAAGGAATATACGGTATGTGTACATGTATTTATGTGTGTGTATGTGTGTGTGTGTGTGTGTGTGTACGATTTAACCCGACAACGACGTCGTACTGGAATATAAAGATTAAAATAAAAAATACACTTTATATATAAATTGTAAAAAATATGTATATGCGGCCGTTTAATACATATGTTGTATGCGTATATAATAATAATAATATGAACATTAACGTGACCGCCGGACTTCCAAAACGGGAGGACCGGTGCCTCGTTTGCAGAAAACCAGTATTTTCAGCAGCCAAATGTCATTCCGCCGGCGATCGCTGCACAATTCACTTCTTTTCATCTCTCCATATTATGTTAATGCCGCGCTGCTGCCGGCAAAACCGGTCACCCAAATGTACAAGAGTATGACCCGGTAAATATAAACGACTGCGAACGAGTGCCCGTTCGAAAACTCCGCCACTATATAGATCCGAACAAATCAGAGGGGTAAACCTTTTATAAGTACGCACACACACACACCTTATTATTATAATCAGTACCTACTTTACTTATTGGCTCGGGGGAAAAGAACAGTATATGCGTACTCTTGCGTTCCCTTATAGACAATATTATTATACCCAATACCTTGTGAAAACCATCACTAATAAGAATTTAAAATCCATAGGTACTTTTACGAAAATTGAATTATTACCCTTTTTATTTTTATTGTAATAATTTATACAAATAAACCGACAGTTTACTTATATTTTAAATCCATTTTAAGAATTAAAGAGCCCATTGGTCAAAACAGCATACTGGTCGGGAAAAGCGGGAGTATTAGGAGACGAACTGCGTTAGTTATCTAAAGAATTTTCGGACATGTCCCTTTTTAAAGGTTTTTCTTCGTTGAATCATCCGGGCGGTAGTCCTCATCTAAGAAATGATAACTAAAGACAATTAAAAAAAAAAAAAAAAAAAAAACGAATATACCGTTCAATATTTGTGCAGTGTGCACTTCAATAATACACCTACACCAGGTAGGTACAATTATTGTAAGTTTATAACTATCATCAACAAATATGTACATGGACACGATAATGGAATGCCAAACGATATGTTTATCTAACAATGGTGACTAAACATCACGTCGATACGAATAAGTACTTGTGTCACGCGCACTATCATCTATATAATGACAATTATTATAGTATTTTCCGAATGGGACGATTTACACCTGACCGAGTACAGCGTTGATCGCAACCATACGAATACGCATCGGCATAGTAGTTTTACAATAAACGCGAAACCAGCAATTCAAACCTAGATATTTGATATGACATTAACACACGACGATGATTAGAAATATTTTAATGTTACTTAAATAGACATTTGCTTGAAATCCGCCGGCTAGCTAATATCTATTTATTATAACAGTTTTCTGTTATGTTTAACATGGGTTCCGAAATTTGAAGGGTCGATGGGCATATTCGAGGGTATATGAAAATACTTACTTACTTATAGTTAACTGAAGCCAAATTATAAAAAAATAAAACGATTATAAATATATGTACATTGTAAAGATAAAAAAAAATACTTTCTATCTAACCTATTTGTGTATAAGATTAAAAAAAAATCTCAAGTGAATCACATTATTTCTGAAAACTATTAAAAATATCCACATATTAAAACGAAACTTAATATTAATGAGACTGCAACAGGGCAAGTACCCGAAGAAGGAGGCGATCTCCTCCCTGTGTGCCGTATGATGATGTTCAATATTTTATAAATTAATTATTTAAATTTTTATCTATGATTCTTAAGCCCTTATTTCGACTAAAATAGGGTTTTATCAAACGTTTTAAAATTTCGCCTTCCCTCTCCCCCATATAATTGATCTGAAGACGTCCCTAGACTTCAATATCTATATCTAAAATATGTATACTGATTATTGACTAAAAATATTTAAATATTATACGAGTCGTTTGTATCAACACAGAAATTGTATTATTATAATGTCGAACCTTTTATTGTAATGGTTTATGTATACATTTAACAAAACGTACGGATCGCTAAATTCAGAAAGGTCACGTGTTCAAATGTTTTAATTTTTCACGAAAGACGAAAAACTCCTCGAGCACCTAGAGTTTCAAAGTATTTCATAAATTACTGTGTTATAATTATTATATAGATATTACTGTAATATTAGTTATATTAACGTTTAATTTTTGTCGAGTATTTTTGTTTTTCTTTAAAAGTTAAAAAATTTGAAAAATGGTGTTCTTTCTGCATCTAACGGTTCGTATATTATATTAAATAGACCAAGTACTATTTTTTTAAATCAAAAATGTTACCAAATTTTTGCGTTACTTACGCTTGAAAATCAAACAAAATTACAAGAAAGATATTATTGTATCTTCGAGGGACGAATTAAATACAGAGAGAGGGCGTTGAAGGGCTGATAGTAAGCGCGGTGTTTTGTTAAGAGAGCGTCTATCAAATTTCACTTTTTTTCAGGGAACAAAACAGTTTCAATGATGTTTATCACGCAAAACATTAAAATTACACATAATTGTAGACAAAGTATACATGCATTGAATGTGTTATACGCCCTTTTAACAAATCGGTGTTGATTTAATTATATATTTGAAAAGGGCGCCTGGATATCTTATAGGTAGTCGATATTACCTACTTGATTTTCCGTGTTTGAATACGCCCTTTTACCAGTTTATTATCTTGATTTTTCGGATTCTTTTGGTATCAAAAACGTATTTGTCGATTTTTAGTGGTAGGTATACGCCCTTTTCACAAAACAGTGCGTGCAGTATATGCAAATACGCAATATCATATTCACTATCCGCGTGTTATAATGTTGTTCGCGTGAATGGCGTAGTGAAAACACGTGAAAAGTAACGCGAAATGCGCGTGTTGTACACGGTTTTGTGCATAGATTCCAATGTCGGTTTCACGTGAACACGTGTAGAGAGCGATGTAGGTATATATATATATATATAGGTACACGTCGTGAAATAAACAGCAGCTCTGTATCGAATGCGCGCGTAATATGATTCGAATAATTTATTCGAAAACATACCCGGCGATATAATAAACGTTATTGGCCGATCGTTCGCGAATAAATGCGATTTCTAAAAAAAAAAAAAAATTAAGACCTCGCAGATACGCGTTTCGACCGACAAATAATTATCCAGTTTTCGTTAAAACAGTACGTTTACCGCGTATAATTTATAGGCCCGCGATGTGCTTGATTGTTTTTCGTTCCCTCGATTACGAGCGCGCGTTTTAATATTATAATCGGTTGTGTTTTTTTTTTTCCAACGGAAATATTATTATGTTAATCGCACTACAATAAATCCCGAACCGACGGTCTCGTTGGCACGTCTGTATACGATCGCTTTTACCCGGATCTTGCGGGCGCCCCTCGGTTCTTCCTCGTGTTGTATTGCAGGCGCATTATATAGGTATACGTAATGATGTAGAAATATGGTATTTTTTTTTTATCCTGTATTTATACGTGTATTAAAGTTTATTATAATCAATTTTCATATTATACTGTATTATACACATTTTATACGGTATAAAATCCAAATCATGTGTTATAAAATATACGAATTTGAAATTACATACAAAACTTTGACTTGATTGTTCAACCGTTATCCATTTGAATATGCTCATATTGATATCGAATTTTAAAAAAAGATAAGGAAAAACTCATGTAAAAGTTGTTAACAAAGTACAAAGCAAACAGATTGATCACCAAACGAAAAATAAAAATAGTACACAAATTTAACACCATTGCATAATTCTATATAGCGTGTATAATACATATACTATATTATACATTTTTATTATACAAACTTACATCACTAGGTACACGTAGTTTCTCCGCCAACTCCGCTCTGCTGCAGTAGTCTCTACACGCGCGGAGAAAAAAAATCGTTTCGATTACCCCGGAACATCGGGATTCGTCCTACTGGAATTTTCGATCGCGACAATATTCATAATTGTACAATCGGTCACTGCAATCAGTAGCGTGCCCAGGAATTATCAACGATAGGAGGGGACGTAGCACACAAGAGTCACGAGTAAATCATAAACTCGTATTCTCCGCCGAAATTGATGACTGTGGAAATCGGTAGGTGATTTAAAAGCCGGATCCTTGAAAAAAAGGCCAATTTCTAATCGCTATGTCGAGTTTTTCCCAGGAACTTGGCTGAAATACATGCGTTTCGACATTAGACTACACGTATTCATGTGTATTTTATGCCTGCAATAGGTGTGTGTGTGTGGGGGGGGGGTGATATAACCCCTAACCTCCCCCCCCTCCTACGCACGACACTGAATGCAACTATCACAATAATAATTAACGATCGGTAAACTGTATTACGGTTGTGCTGTACGCGCTACTACTAATCAGAGTTATTAAAACAACGACATAATTGCGCGCGATCGTTATTATTTATGTATAATCCGCCGCAGATAAGTAACAACAATACACTCGTATAGTGCGGGGCTAACGACAAGTTCTCGGCGGTTATAACCGAGAACCCGAGCGGTCGAACCACCGGTATGATAGAGCCGTTGATGTGACGTCACGCGCCGCGTTGAATTTCTCCGCATTTCAATTCGAACCGTTAACCCGCGAACCTCTGACGCCGTAATAATTACCGATTATTTTTTTCAAACGAAACGATCAAGTATATTTTGTCCATGGGATGCACGCAACGCGGTAATGGGATACTGGGCATTCCCGTACGTCCGTACACAATAATGAATGTAGATAAAACCTATATTTTATCAAAAACGAATTATTCAATTTGAAAACTTTTATTTTTAAAGAACGCGTTACGGACAAACTGTAAATCAAAAGACACGGACGTATTCCGCACGTGGGTGGGCCACTGTAGTCGTAGGTGAGAAGTTGGGAACGCAGTGGAGTGGACGTTTAATGTACATATCTGTACGGCGACGATTAACCGTGGCTAACGAAAAACGATTCTCGGCGGAGTTCGGTTAAATACACTGTTGCTCTGTCAACGATGTACGTGTGACATTGTAGTAAAATAATCGCAATGGTACGCATTATACAAATATGTTATATTTGTTCAACATTGCATCTTGTTTTCCAGTTTGCCCCCCGTTTTTTTTCCCGTTTATTTGGGAAAATCGAAAAATGACCACCGTAAAGCACCACCCCCCCGGGAAAATTCCCTTTCAGAAAAGGTGCTATACTTCGGAACAAGATTTCTGGTGAAATTTGTGTGCAGTAGTATAAAAAAATAGAAAAAAAAATATATATATACATCTTTTTAAAACCAATGCATTCTTCGCTAAACTCAGAACCTAAAATCTTTTTATTGAATTATAAAATATTTATATTACATGACATATAACAATATACTTGTGCAGGTTCTCTATATAAACGCAATCGTCAATATCGGTACCCATAAAAACATAATAAACGTCACGCGCAGACGACACCCGCGGATTGACGTGTAGGCAGACTAAGGTATTTGTCTGTAGCGCAGACATTTCCCGGCGCTTAAAAGGCTAAACGTCGATTTTGCACGTATCGCGAATTTCGGTGTATTCTATTGCATTCGATTGATATTAACTAATTACATTATAAAAAAAAAAAAAATATGTGCGCGAGAGCACCTTGAAAATCTCGCCAAGAATAATTCAGGCGGAACAGAAACTCGCACGTTCCGGAAAATGGGAAAACGTGTTTAGCACATAACGCGCGGTTTTTAATGGGATTTTTTGAAAACGAATCCAATTGTGAATAATACATTTAGTAATCAGTTGGGGCGGAGGCGTAAAATGTCGGAAAATATTTTCTCGGTAACTGTATCCTGGTGGACAAATACATGTTGTTGGACATTTATTATTCATCGGAAACGTATTTGATTTGAATCGTATTGCATTGAAACGAATCTGCTCGGAACCGTCGTAATCAAAATTATATTTATATTTAATGATAACATAATTTTTATCATTTATCATTTCCGATAAAAATACGTATCCCACGAAATGCGGTTCCGATGAAATACACGCGTGTCCATCAACATACGTTTTTCTGCGATAAAGCGTTTTCCGAAAATACTAAATGTCGACTATGGACCGATTATAATCTACTGAAACCGAATGCGTCCCCGTTGGGTACACTAAATGTGCGCCGTATACCTTCTGCTCTCGAGTGTTTCATTAAAAATATCATGGGCACCTATACTCTCGAGCCTCTCAATCGATTCGCGATTTTAACTCTCAAGATTATTAATTGCGCGTCCTTCATCCCGCTAAACCATAAGACAAATATTTCTGTTGTATTGGATGTTGATGTTTTGGTATTATTTGACGACTAGGTATACTCTCGAAAAAAACTGACGCGAAATAAACCACTAAACGCGCGTCGTCACAGCGACCGCGGGGCGAGATTTTAAACGTCCGGCGACCGAAAACGATAATAATAATTATAAAGACTTTGTACTTACGCAGAACAAATCGCGGGACACGTGTAGGTGTATGGGTACCTATATCCGCGGTCGGGAGACGCGAAGACCACGGGCGTGTATGCTGTGGGTACACGTCGCGGTTAATGGTCGTCACCGCGGTTTTCGTACCGTAAAAAAATGTAGAAAATCGCGGCGGGAACAAACAGAAAAAAAAAAACAACGAAATTTACGATAACGTTATGGAAACTGAGAACAAAACTAAAAGTGTGCGGAGCGCGACAACACTCGCCGGGCGATCGCGACGCGGGAAAACCGACAGAGAAAGAAACACTGACGCGTAGGTGGCCGACGTTCGACTGGGCCGCTGACCGTACGCTTGCGCCCGACGACGACGATCTTTGGCGGCACACCGCGGCGCGACCGGTTCGGCTGTTGCGCACGCGTGCGCTCCTCGCGGCCAACAGCTGTTTTCCCCGCGTGGGTCACTGCCGCCGCAGCCGCCCCACTTCCTCATCCGCACCCTCACATCGACGGGAAAAACAAACCGCGTCCAGTAATTTATTCTCGTTACGACACACAACAATAATAATGCACGTGCACCCAGTAGGCGCGCTGCGTTAATATACGAAGAAATGATCCGGCGATCAAAAGTCCGATGAACTGAAAACCCGCCACTTCCCCGTTTTTCGAACGTGACTACAGCGAAACATGTTATTAATTCAAAAAAAAAAAAAAACCGATGCGTCCCTTCGTTCAGAATCTAAAGAAAAAACGCCCGAAAGCAACAGATCTTCGTCAGTATAGAGTCGAATTCCCCCCTTCCCTCCCTTGTCGACTTGTTCCAAGTACAATATTTTAATATCGGTCTTGTACTCGCTTAAGAACGGTTACCGGTTCTCGTTGAAAACCGGTTAAAACCGATAATTTAAGAACCGGAAAGCGATAACCGTTTTTACGTTTAAATTTTGAAGCGGTAACTGCTGCAGGAACCGGACGACGAAATACGGATTACGCGAAAAATTCAAACCTCGAGCGATTCCACATAATGTAACGTTAGTCTTTCAAGCCCGCGGAATTCATCGACTTACAAGTCACCGTCGAAGATTTTTTCGAAAAAGGCTAATTTTCAGACACGCGACCATTATTCGCATAATACAATAAAAACGCAAATTCTAACACTTAGAGAACAATATACGCCAGTGGTTTCCAATCGGGGTGTTTTCCCCCGTTCTCTAGGGGTTCTCTAGGAGCGTTCTCTAGGGATGACGCGAAAAATATGAAAAAGTCAGTATGCCTTGTTTAAAAAAAAGGTTGGAAACCGCTTGTTTAATCTGTGTATATAATATCACAGATTATATTTTAGAATCTATTTTTATTTTTATGCTGGTTTGTTTTCCATGTAGAACTATTGTAAAATGATCACGCTATCACTCATTTACGACCACCAAACCGAAAACCTGTAGCTATAAACCAAAGTTATAAAATATACATATAAATACACAATTCAGGTACTACTATAAAACTATAGGGTGCCATCGAGTTTTTTAGAAAATACTTTAGGGTGCTGTGAGTAAAAAAAGGTTATACATACCTACGCTCTTAACATTCAGGGTATTAACACTCTGGATTCTTTAATCCAGGGATTTTTCGGGAATTTGATCAATTCTTAACTTTTATCTAAACTCCAATACCATAGAACTACATAAACGTAAGCCAATAAGATCGAAAACTGATTTTATTATATTATGATAATTATCTTTGTAAATACAATTTCCTGTCCAAACGCTTATCATAATAGTATTGCAATGAACACGATATTTTATCCGAGATATCGCAATGAGTAAATCTTCATGGGACATCCTGTATATTGTACCTTATTTAGGTAGTTGGGTTTTTGTTAACACGTGTTTATGATAGTCGGGGAACGGCTCAAAGTTGACGAAAAAAAATTATCAAACCACGTCATTTTCAAGTTCCTATACCGTCAATAAAATATAATATATTTTGTTTTTGTCTTTAAATTAGAAACGGAAATTGCATATAAATTTTCTGATAGTTTAAATATTTACGACGTACAAAGGTATAGCGAGGGGGAGAGGGTGTTTTAAGTGTAGCAATACCCTTTCCCACCGTGAAAGTGTTTATTTATAACAGATAGATTTATAATAAAATGATAAAATATAAATTATTTTACAATATAGCCATATACGTAAATTTCATTACAATGTTTGTGATAAAAAAAAAAAACGACTGTAAAGATTATAGATTATTTATACCATGAACTATGACTGTGGTTTATAGTTGTTTGTTAACTGCAGTTATTGATATAACTGACAATATTTCCATTTTTTCATCGAGAAAAATACAAAATATACAATGATATCTATTTATCTCGGTGCATTTTCTTAAAAGGGCGTCATTAGTATGTATTTTATTTCGGTAACGTTGGCGCTATTTATTCGATATTTTAATTTTCAAATGAGATGTGAGTAATTATGTGAAATATCACAATTTATTTTATAATGCTTATTGTTGTTCGTTTGACAATTAAAATATCGGAAAAATAGCACCAATAATGTACAAAATAATATGCTTATATCTTTAAGTTTGATTACAACTCAATTCACTGATAACACAAAATTGTCCCATCGGAACGATAAATTGTTATGTACAGATCACGTCCTCTTAAGTGTTTATCTAATAAATGGTGATAACGAAAAATATTTTGCATTTTTTTTATAAGAATCCTCTTCGGTAATTCCTGGCTAAGCACCTGACGACGTACGTTTATTTGCATGTCTATAATATATCCGGCTCAGACGTAAGTGATTATATTGAGAGGATTAGACTTGGAGTCGATTTCAATAAAATATCATACGACACGGGTAGAATTAGGGAGAAACTAATTTTTAATTAGGTATCAAAATAATATATTAAACTGTTATCATAGAGAGCGTGACGATTATTGTATTTTATTTTTCTATCGGTTATTTGTAAACTTTGCAATATGATATACTCAAAGGTGGGGCGCTAGGAAATTTTCGGATGAGTCAGTGCCTAATACGACCATGTGGCTAGTAATCATTGGTAATAACTTTAAATAAAATATAAATTTAAAAAATTCATATAGAAATTCGGAATACGTCGATTTGAGATATTTGCATTATTATTAATAATTTTGGATTCTGAACGGAGCGAGGAATGTATTGATTTTACAATGATGTTTATTTTTTTTTTATTTTGAGTGCAACAATTGCAGTAAGCTTGCTTCAAAGTATCAAGTAAAGTACATTTTCTGAAAGGGAATTTTCCTGGGGTGGTACATTTAGGAGGTCACTTTTTGATTTTTCCAGGAGTAAATAAATAAATGGGAAATAACGGGAAAAAACTTAGGAAAATATAACGAAAGCATTAGCTTTTATTGAATATGTATTTTCAATTTTGTTTTTTATTATAACTCAGTGAATAAAACTGATACTTGCAATTTTCACAGAAACCATATAATTGCCTTTTATACACGTGGTAAAATTTTCAAAACATTTGAGTAATTTTTAAGCTATTAGATATTTTAATTTTGCGAGTTTTTTTACGTAATATTTACTCAGTAGGTATTCTGGGGATAAAATTGTTAAAATAAACCGAAATGATTGATAATTTAACAGGAATTTAATTTATTATAAGTTGTACTTAGTGTTCAACAAGAAAAAGTTGAGTTTAATATAAAATTTTTTTTATAAGAATTTGAATATCATATCTCTGTATCCTACCTTCCCAACTTCTTACCTACAACACTGTCCCATGCGAAGTATATCAGTCTTTTTTTTTTTTGACAATTTAAGAACTAAGTAGCTCTAAAATATTACATTACTTATATTTTTGTCACCCTTATTTTTGAGTATGAAAGTAGGTATAACTACCAACTTTTGATTTTCAAATTGCAACCTAGCTATATTAAAAATTCCATAAATAATTGGGAGTTTAAATTTAAATAAATGTTGATATTTTTAATTCTGTTAATCTGTTGAGATATCCCACTCTTAAGTTTGTCATTCTGTCGGTGGTAAAAGAGTAGTGTATTCAAAAACCAAGCGTTGCGCCGCCGTACAAACGATGCTCTACTATTCTCCTCCTACCTATACTTATATACTAACTAGACCAAATTTTTTACAGCAAAGACACTATGCTAGAATTTCGGTGTAAGATTTTTGGTGAAAACCTATGTAATCGAAAAAATTTAAAATAACGAAATTGTTAACCCCACCGTAAATATATTTGTTCGTTTTTCCTATTCATTTTATTCCAGTTTATTCCAATTATTGCGATAACCGCATGGAAAATTTAAAAATAAACCTTCCCGTCGACGCGTCAATAAGATTTAAAATGCATCAAAAAAACAGTTTTTTAATGGAGTAAGATTTCTGATACAAAAGCTGTTCACAAACGGAAAAAATAATGATAAGCATACGTCATGGTAAAACCAAACATTCCTCACTCCACTTGTTTCATCAAAACGCTGATGTAAAAGATAGAGCGGAAATCGTGTAAAAAAAAAAAAAAAAAACAACAACAATACATCACGTCACATTTACTGTTATAATGCGTCTGCCGATATTTGGAAAACTGCGGAAAAAACTGATAGTTTTTTACGTCGCGCACAAAAACAAAAACAAATCGTACACGTTTTTTTTCTGTCTATTAACTACGCGACAGTTTTAGTACAAATTGTGTAATTATTTCGCTACCAGTATTGTATTATGCGTGCAACAGCATTACAAGCGCGTCTAATTTTAAGTAACGTTGATAAATCATAGGTATCGATTTATCAAAGGAGAAAGTTTTTTACGATAACAAATCGAACATAAAATTGAAAAATCCTATTTCCGTTACCTATTTTTTTTCCCTTTTTCTTTTGTAGGGGAATCTGTATTCTATCGTTTCGCAATAATTATTTCGCTTTTTTTTTTCTATAGTCGAATCCGTTCTATATGAATCACTTTTTTATTACATTAATAATAAAACGACCGCAATTGTTTCACGGAGCGTAAACCGAGTTCTCATTACGAACAACTACGCTATTTTAGCTTATATTATTATATCGTCATTCGATTACTCATTCAGGACATTATATTATTTACTCATTACTCTTCAGGACAATAATGACGTATAGCGATTTATCAAAATGTCGCGTCTTCATTACCGGAGACCGATGAGATTATTCCGGTTATTCGCGGTTATCAGAACAAAATATGCGTGCCTAGTATTGCTTGTTTATAATAATATTCCGGTCGATATTTGCATTCAATTTATAGATATTTAAAATATTCATAACACGCGGGGGAAAACAATTTCGCGAAAAATGTCAAACAAATAATGATTTTTCAATGAAAACATATCGACCGTGTAATACGGTTAGAATGATGTCATCTTTAAATCGCTAGCATTAGTTCATAACACGATTATATTTATATATATGTATATATATTATACAGATAGGCACTACATAACAATGGTCACACTGGTCACAGTGATTCATAATTTCTTTCTTAAAGATTACCTGACTATATACACTACACCTTAGATTATACAATACATAACACTGCACAAAATACATGTAATATAATATACAATATAGGTACATAATCGAATTAGAAAAATAAAGGAGATGGACTATGAGAATTAAAAAAAAAAACTAGTCGAATAATCAAAATCTGACATACTTACTCGCGGCAGTAGGATCCAGAATGAAAAGGGTCTCTTGTCATTTTTCGATTGAAGTAAAATTTCTGGTCAAAAAGTTGTTTTTCAGACAAAAAAAAACACACACACACATCTTAGAAAAACTCAGGAATACATTCCACGCCACGCTCAGAATCTAATAACTATTGGTATGACATAATAAACAAATTTAAATATATTATACATCATAAACTGATTTAAATATTAATTTTCCAAAATGCAAAACTCGATATATAAATTTATGTTTGTATTGTGTAGTCATTATTATCAGTAATTTAGTAGGTTGGCGTAGTCATAATTGTAGTGGCGTTTCTAGCGTCCATTCGGGGTGGGCAGCTTCTCGTACCAACATTTTTGATGTTAATGTGTTAAAAATTCAATCGCCTCCTCCCTGGATCCACTAGTGATGCCTATACGCAATTAGAGTCCTGTAGCCGCCCCTGCAGGTATTATAATATAATGAATTTATAATGAATTTTTCTTATAAAGTAGTCTGTTAAATAATTCGTTTATTATGGAACGTAATATCGTTATTTCTCGAACTTTATCGCATTTTAAGTTTAGATACAGATACTCATCTAATATTCGCTCCATTAAGTCAGTTTCTGATTTCAGATCACTTAAAACCGTTAGACAATAACAGCTCGTGCTCGGCGATAGGTATAAGTATTATTACTTTTTTTTTTAAATTTAGATCAACGACCCAAGATGAGATGGTTCATGTCAAATCGATTATAGACATACGACAACCTAACAAAATTAGAGATCTATTGTTATAGGTACCTATTGAAATAATAATTCCATTTTATTACATCCGGTGTAATAACCAGGGTAACACCTACACTGAAGTCGAAAAAACAGGATGTATTTCTTTTTCTCCCAAATTTAACATAGTTCATATTATTTTAGCTCACGTATCGTGTAAACGCATATACGGCTACAGAACAAAAGATCACGATATTTAAACGTGAGACTCGTAATAGCATAAAATTGCCATAATTTTAGACGATAATATTAAGCTATACATTATTATATTGAAACGGTTATTTGAATTTTAAACAGAATTAAGACGAAGACATGTGTGATATTAATTTAATTCCAATCGGCCATAATTAAACGAATAGGTAATATTAAAACAAGTATTGTTTTTATTTCAATTGTTCAGTAAATAGTATTCGTGTAATGTATTGTTGACGTAGAGTTTGAAAAGTGTCTATAGGATTTAGAGTTATTTAATTTATTTTATGAAAACTACAAAAAAAAAAAAAAACGATTCTGAACGGATTAGTACCGATTAGTAGTATTGGACGTGTTTTTCCCCCCTTGTATAGCCAAGCAACCCAGAAATCATCAAAAATATAACCGATATATGATGGTCGTGAAGATGGCCCATCCACTTTCTCTCAAATCAATCTAACCTATATCAACATTTAGCAAATAATTAGCAAGAATTAGCAAGATGGGTTTTAAAATTTGTAAGCTATTATTTTCATGTACGAAAAAAAAGTAAAGTAAATCGGGCCAGTTTCACGTAGCCCACCATATTTCACCCACACGTTTAAAAATGGTATCGTTTGATTCTGTATAATAAGCTAGTATTAATAAGTCCACAAAAAAAATTTGAAAGTCCACTCTACAACTTGTGCGAATTATGCTTAGAATTTAAAATGGCAAATATTAAATTAATATATTAATATAATAATATTATATCAATATATAATATTATAGGTATTAACCTGACATACCTGGACAGTACTCCAGTAGGTATGTCCTGTAAATAATATTTTTTAATTACTAATAAAAATCAATTTTTTTATTAATATGAATAATTAATTGTGTAGATAAGATATTCGATTTAAACTTTATTTTAGTTTGTGAGCAAAGCAAGGAATGTATTGGTTATACAATATTTAATTTTTTCTGTGAACAAATTTTCTACCAGAAATTTCGCTCCAATTTAGAAGTATAGGACTTTAAATTACAGAAAATCTGACTTGAGAGACAATTTAAGGAGATCATTTTTTTAATCTTCTTAAGAGTTTCAAAACATATATAATCAAACTCCGCTCATAATCGTTTTTCGTTAGCAATGATTAGACGTTGCATACAGTACTAGAGTTATACATTGAATTTCCCCTCTACCTTCTCAATTTCTAACCTAAAACAGTAGCCCACTCATAGTGTTAAGTATGTCCGTTTGTTTTTTTCTTATAGTGGTCCTGAAAATACTTGCTAATTATAAGGAGACAAATGATACCAGTTTCGAACGTGTGGGTGAAAAAGGTTGGGGTGCGTGAAGTTGCCACCTTTCATTATTTTTTTTCTGTAGATGAAAATAATGACTTGCACAATTTAAAACCAAACTTGCTTAGTACTGTTAATTATTTGCTAAATATAGATATAGGTAAAATTGATTTAAGATAAAGATATAGATGATCTTTACATCGATTAATACACGGACATATTTTGTTGTCGATTTTTTTAAATTTCATGGAAAAACAGTTGGAACTCTAGAGATTATTTCGATTAAATTACCATCGGATAAAAACTTATCTTCTTTAAAAGGTACAATACGAATACTTTGGAGCGTTTTTTTAAAGTAATTCAAATAATTTAACCAAAAAAAAAAAAATTAATACAAAGACTTAAGGGCCAAAGGGTAAACTATTGAAAATATTAAAAACTTTTCGAGTAATGTGGTAAAAGATTATACAGTGCAATCAAATTAACAAAAATAATAAATTACAAATTATTATTTCAGAGTTTTAGTAATTATTTATTTAAAAGAAGTATTCGCCCTCTTCTTTAAAAATTGAAGAGGAACGTCCTCTTTAAAAAATTATAATACACACCAGAAAAGTATGCCATCGGTTGTGGGGTTGTGTCCCTTAAGTGGCATATTTCACACAGCCTCTATTATAACAGTAGTTAAACGTAGAAAAGTAAAATCACCAGGCTCATTATTGCGCTCAGAATTAAATGTTTTAAAAATTATTAATAACTATAGATATATCTACAAGTCGATTTCCAATCACGAATACGTAGTTTTTTTATCGAACTTCAATATTATTAAAGTATTTTTCCAAAACGACTTATCATTTTAGTAATAGTTTGAAGTAACTATGCGCGTAAAAAACATAGGAAAATTGGAAAATTGAAAAAATATTAACAAATATTACTAAAGAAAATATACAAAACATAATATGCAATTATTTTACCATACTATGACAAATATATTGTCGACAAAGCAACAGTATTAACCAAACTCTGCTTACAATCATTTTTCGTTATCAATGGTTAATCATTGCATACAGATATATATTTATTTCCCCTCTAGAGCTAATTTAAAATCCAGAGTTGAATATGGTCCTCACGATTCATAGCCAAATTTGTTCTTCAAGTACAATTTCAATTCAGTATTTCCAGTATTAGTTAAAGATTTCTCCATTGAACCGAGGAACTTTATATTAATCTTCTTCAATGTTAATAAAAAATAAAACAGTTACCGATTGGTAAAAAAAATTGATAGTAGGTAATTCGTGCACGCGATGCATGGTGAATAATTAGGAAAAATAACTAAATAATACAATAATAAGAAAAACAACTTATTAGGTTATAAAAAATAATTAAATAAATAGTACAAAAATTCACACATTCTTCGTACAAAACATGACGTATATACAATATGTCTAGAATCAAAGTATATGTTGATTAATAAAGAAATGACGATAATGTTGTAAACATGTTATACTATGAGATACGTGAAACAAAAAGAAGCGGTACGCATATTGTAATGAGCCGGCAATTTGCCGTCGTTTTGTTTAAAATTTAACATATTTTTTTAATATAAAACAATTTTCTTTATTTTACAAATATTAAATATTAGTTTACATATAATAAGTTTATTTTAAGTAGGTTTGGTATATGTGCGGAATACAAGATTTTTTAAATGGTGAACGCGTAGAGTGTTACAATTAAACCGTGCAACATGATATAACAAAAAAAAATGAAAACTTAATACAAGAGTGTTAGTATTAATATGATTACAAACAAGAATAACAAGAAGTGTTTGGTAAATGGAATAGCCAAACACGTCTGGTCGGATGATTAAGTACGGAACGTAGGAGTGTAAGTTTAAATATGGTTGATTTTTGAATGGTTTAAGATGTACTGATTACCGGTAATGGCGAATCTCGTTACCGATATATCGGGGATTGCTCACCTTATAGCGTAAGGAATATCACGTCGGAGACGTTTAACACTTCAAGGGGATTGCTCACCTTATAGCGTAAGGAATATCACGTCGGAGACGTTTAACACTTCAATTATCGTTTAACACTTCAATTATGCGTTTGAATCGCCACTTGAATTGGGGTACCGAGTTGGCCTGGATCGTGACCGCTTCATTGAATTGAACGTTGGAGTTTCGGGAAAACCGGGAGTAGCTTAGTAATTAATAAAACACGACAGAAGACCGTACAATAACAGAATAATTTTAATTTTATACATACATTTATTTTAAAAATAATAGAGATTAATATTATCAACAGAGATAATGCACAATTTAAATATTGTATACATAGATAACACATGTTTCGTTTATTAAGTATATTTATTTTATTTGCACCTTTTACAGACATTTCATTTGAAAAATAACAAGGATGTATAAAATGTACAAAATGTAAACAGAGATTACAAACAATTAAAGAAAACCGGGAGTAGCTTAGTAACTAATGAGACACGACAGAAGACCGAATAATAACAGAATAATTTTAATTTTATACATACATTTCTTTTGAAGAATAACAAGGATTTATAATATAATGGTGTCCGTGACATTCGCTTGACTCGAATAAAAAAAGACATCGATAAGTTCAACGAATTTTTTAAACCATGTTTAGCACGAAAACAAAGTGGACTACTGGCTTATGATAAGGAAGAAGTTTATCGTTGATGTTGACCAATTATTCACTAAGCTACTTCCGGTTGTCCCAATCCTCCAACGATTAACCCAATGACGTGATCACGATCCAGGTCAGCTCGGTACCCAAATTTATGTGGCGATTCAGACACCAAACTGAAATATTACACGTCTCCGACGTAATATTTCTTACGCTATAAGGTGAGCAATGTTCTCTTGAGCGTTATTTAAAGAAGCAGGATCTGCGAAGGTTGTGATTTCGTTGGCGGTTTTAGGTTCTATGTTCTCGGAAACGGTTTTTTCAGAGGCGGTTTCGTGTTCTATAACACTACCGGTAGCGGTGTTTTCAGCGGCGGTTTCTGTGATGGAAGTATTTTCTTTGACGGTAGCGGTTTCTATAACATTACCGGTTGCGATATTTGCAGAGGTGGGCTCCGTGATGGACTCGAATTCAAAGGCGGTATCTGGTTGTTTTATGTGCGTAATTTCGGTAGATATTACCGTATCTTTTGTGACCTCGGCGGCGTGGCCGAAGTCTGAATCCATGAAAACGGAAATCGAGTAATCCGGTTTTTTAAGGATGGACGTGTTGACCGATTTTTCGGCGCCAGTGATAGCCTGGCTGTCACCACCACCGAATGTTGTTAGTGGCGTCTGGTTGTAGGTGACTGGTCCTTCGGGTCGNCGAAGTCTAAATCCATGATAGCGGAAATCGAGTAATCCGGTTTTTTAAGTATGGACGTGATGACTGATTTTTCGGCGCCAGTGATAGCCTGGCTGTCACCACCACCGAATATTGTTAGTGGCGTCTGGTGGTAGGTGACTGGTCCTTCGGGAATATATTGTGTTAAGGACACCACAATGGCGTAACCCAACATCCTTTCTGGACGGTGCTCCAAGAGGAGATTTTGCGTAAACCGCTCGCCGGTCACCATAACCATCACGCCACCGGACGATCCGCCACAGGACATCGGAATAATCGATTTAACTAAATAGCGGCACGCGGACATAGGTCGCATCAAAATGTGCTTTACCTGTAACCGGGTCCTGACGACGATGGCCGACCCGTCTTCAAACACCGTTTGGAACTCGCCGCGTTCGTCGTAAAATTCATTTGCGTACTCTGGTGAAGTACGCATCATGGAATAATACAATTCTGCGAATTTGCAGCCGATATCAGCCGCGTACTTAGTTCTCGGCAACGAGTTTAACTTAGCCATCGCAACGGCTCTGCTCTCGCGTGTCAAATCTTCAACACCACTGCTATTTTCCATTTCGAATGCAAATACAAATAACAAGCGAATGCGAAAGAAATTGAAACTTTTAGAAATAATTAATTATTTTTTCAGTCTCGCAATAGTGCTTGTGAGTGCAATAGTGAGTAATATTATTTGGTTTGCGCGAATACTACAAAACTATTACAACACGGTTGTTGTTGATTGGTAACGAAAATATTAAGAGCAGTTTTCTTTTGTGTTTTGGCCACGTATATAAAGGGCACGTAGTCTTTTCGGCTTGAAATTACATTGAGTGGTAATTTGCAGGCCTTAAGAAACATCCGATTTCAGGGGACACACTTTTTAATTGAAATGTTATCTTTAACAACTCCTAAACAAAACAAAAAACCTGATGGGGGGAGAGCTAAGAATTTTGGTAACATTATAATAATATCTGTTTTGTAATGTTTTTTCATTAAGTTATAAGTGAAGGTATCGTTGTATTACTATATATACACGGACCTGTAAGTCTGCTACAATTCATTCAAACGTGTACAAGTTTGTTACACCTTTTGAAAAACTAATCTTATTGTANAACAAAACAAAAATCCTGATGCAGGGAGAGCTAAGAATTATGGTAACATTATAATAATATCTGTTTTGTAATGTTTTTTCATTAGGTGATAACTGAAGGTATCGTTGTATTACGATATATACACAGACCTGTAAGTCTGCTACATTTCATTCAAACGTGTACAAGTTTGTTACACCTTTTGAAAAACTAATCTTATTGTAAAAATTAATTTTTAATTTATATTTATCTAATGGAAAATTATCTCTTTGTCTTTTAACTCTCTTCGTTTCTTTTTTATTACTTTTTGATGATATTAGTGGAACCTGTTTACAAATATAAAAAATACAGTTCTCATGAGATTTCGGTGTAAATCACGGTACTTAAAGTTTATAACTTATAGTTTATTGCCACACACTGAGCTACTCTGAGGATACTGCGAAGCAACGAAATCTTTTTAGTCTACCTTGTTATAGCCGAGTAGTTTCCGAATAGTTTCGTCGAGTGAAAATTCGTTGGGTGATGATGATAATATAGTTTTTAGTTGTTTCCTATTAATATTTACAAATTAAATGAAAAGAATGTGGTGTTAAGGTTTCCGCACACTAGATCGGAACGAAACGAAACAGTCTGATCGGATCAGAACAGAAAAATTTAAATAAAAATAAGGTCCCGAAAACTGGATCGGACCGAAATGGAACGGAATTGTTTGTAGACAATATTTTAACGGATTCCGAAGCATTCCGATCGCAACCGCATGCGCACTGACACAAATATACTTACTTTATTTGGTTATAATCGTTTTGTACATAGTAGTTGCGTACACAATTAAAAGTCTAAAACAATAAATCTTTTTTATTATAAACATTTTAATATTTTTTCGATAAAAGAATCTTGACACGAACAATAAAAATATATCAGAAGAAAAAAGTATTTGTGAAGTGCAGAAATATTCATTTACATAATTATAAAAATTAATTTTTTAGTAAATCTTATACAAAAATTACTCGTTACATTAATATTACAGTTTTTCACGTGCATATTTTATTTTTTTAATTGAATAGTAATAAATTAAAATAAAAAAAATATCCTTAAATTCAAATTAAAAATATTTATTATTAAATTATAATCAATTAAACATTATCTTCAGAAACACTGACCCCACCATTATTGCTAACAGTTCGTTTGCTGGTATACATTTTCGAAAGTTTGTGCTTGTTTTTTGTAAATCGGGTTTTATATGCTCTAAAAATTGACAACATTTTTTGTAATTCGTCCGAAAATATTAAAAACAATTTTTATTGTCCTGTTTTAAATGCGGGAATAGCGTACAGAACTCTCCTTCTTTTTTCCTTGCCATATGCATGCTACGATCCCACTGNTACATTACGACCCCCGGTCGGTCGTGTTATATTTAAATTTTGCATAACGTGTGTACGTGAGTGTGAGTAAAAAAAAAAAGTGCACCATTCGTACACTTCTTTAATTTATATCTGCTTTTATACGCAAAGATAAATCGTTTATAACCAGTGACACAATTAGAGGGAGTTTGGGAGCCATAGGCCCCTTATTATTTTTTTTTATTTTTTCAGCCTCGCAATAGTGTTTGTTAATAGTGAGTTATATAATTTGGTTGGCGCAGATAATATAAAACTATAACAACACGGTTATTGATGGGTAGAAACGAAAATAATATTAGCAGTTTTTTATTTTTGTTCTGACCACGTATTTAAAGGGAACGAATAATAAAAATATATCAGATGAAAAAAGTATTTGTGAAGTGCAGAAATATTCATTTACATAATTATAAAAATTAATTTTTTAGTAAATCTTATACAAAAATTACTCGTTACATTAATATTACAGTTTTTCACATACATATTTTATTTTTGAAATTAAATAGTAATAAATTAAAATAAAAAAAAATATCCTTAAATTCAAATTAAAAATATTTATTATTCAATTATAATCAATTAAACATTATCTTTAGAAATACTGACCCCAGCATTATTGCAAACAGTTCGTTTGCTGGTATACATTTTCGAAAGATTGTGTTTGTTTTTTTGTCAATCGGGTTTTATATGCTCTAACAATTGACAACATTTTTTGAAATTCATCCGAAAATATTAAAAACAATTTTTATTGTCCTGTTTTAAATGCGGGAATAGCGTACAGAACTCTCCTTCTTTTTTCCTTGCCATATGCATGCTACGAACCCACTGTCTTTTTATTGTATATATTTCTTTTTCTTCAGCTTCCGACAAAAGAGCTAGGATGAGTATCGTGTCTTCTTCGTCACTACTTATATCATTTATTATATTATATCAGGGGTTGGCAACTTGATACGTGAAACAAAAAGAAGCGGTACACATATTGTAACGAGCCGGCGATTTGCCGTCGTTGCATAAAATTTAACACATTTTTTTAATATAAAAAAATTTTCTTTATTTTACAAATATTAAATATTAGTTTAAATATAATAGTTTATTTTAAGTAGGTTTGGTATATGTGCGGAATACAAGAGTTTTTAAATGGTGAACGCGTAGAGTGTTACAATTAAACCGTGCAACATGATATAACAAAAAAAAATGAAAACCTAATACAAGAGTATTAGTAGTAATATAATTACAAACAAGAATAACAAGAAGTGCTTGGTAAATGGAATAGCCAAACACGTCTGGTCGGATGATTAAGTACGGAACGTAGGAGTGTAAGTTTAAATATGGTTGATTTTTGGATGGTTTAAGATGTAATGATTACCGGTAATGGCGAATCTCGTTGCCGATATATCGGGAATAGCGTAAGGAATATCACGTCGGAGACGTGTAACACTTTAATTATGCGTCTGAATCGCCACTTGAATTGGGGTACCGAGCTGGCCTGGATCGTGACCACTTCTCGAATTGAACGTTGGAGTTTCGGGAGAACCGGGAGTAGCTTAGTAATTAATGAGACACGACAGAAGACCGAACAATAACAGAATAATTTTAATTTTATACATACATTTATTTTAAAAATAATAGAGATTAATAATATCAACAGAGAGATAAAGCCCAATTTAAAATTTGTATACTTAAGTAATACATGTTTCGTTTATTAATAATTTATTTAGTTTTAATTTTATTTATACATTTATTTTAAAAATAATAGGCATTAATAATATCAGCAGGGATAATGCACAATTTAAAATTTGTAATGTTATGAAACCAACTACACCTAAGCCTCGGACAGGATTACATGGATTCAAGACTTGTTTTTGGATTGCGACACGGAATCTGAAAAGTTTGTATAAAACAGGTGCAAGTCAAAATTTAGTCGATGTCCTTAACACCTACAACATTAAAGTAGCGGCCATACAAGAAATAAGATGGTTGGGAGTAGGACAACTAACGATAGGAGAGTACGCAATTTTCTTCTCAGGAATGGAGAACACGCATCACTTCGGTAGCGGTTTTGCAGTTCATAGGATATTTGAATCGTGCATTAAAAAATTTAATCCAGTATCCGAACGGCTATCGACATTAACCATCAACACTAGCCCAATTAATATTTGTTTAATAAATGGTCATGCACCAACAGAAGTAAAAGATGACAATGCGAAAGACATCTTCTACGACGAACTGACTAAAACATATGAGAGTATCACTGGGAACGTGATAAAGATTGTATTAGGTGACTTCAATACAAAATGTGGACGGGAACCACAGTACTTCCCTTGTATAGGGAAGGAAAGTTTGCATAGTAACAGCAACGACAATGGTCAACGATTGATAGCGTTTGCAATATCAAATGGGTTGACTGTTAGTAGTACCACGTTCCCACATAAAAATATTCATAAAGTCACGTGGAGATCACCGGATGCCAAAACCCTGAACCAAATAGATCACGTCCTCATACAAACTAGATATCGTAGTACCATTCACGACGTAAGAAGTCATAGAGGCGCCGATTGTGACACGGATCACTACTTGGTGATCGCCAAACTTAGATCAAAGCTAAAAAGCCAATCGAGATTAAAACAAGGCAAAAGAGCTAAATTGAACCTAGAGTTACTTAAAGATGAAACCGTCAGAAAAAACTATGAGAACGAAATCATGAAGAATATTAAAGAGAATAATGTACTAATGGACGTAGACCTGGANAGGGAAGGAAAGTTTGCATAGTAACAGCAACGACAATGGTCAACGATTGATAGCGTTTGCAATATCAAATGGGTTGACTGTTAGTAGTACCACGTTCCCACATAAAAATATTCATAAAGTCACGTGGAGATCACCGGATGCCAAAACCCTGAACCAAATAGATCACGTCCTCATACAAACTAGATATCGTAGTACCATTCACGACGTAAGAAGTCATAGAGGCGCCGATTGTGACACGGATCACTACTTGGTGATCGCCAAACTTAGATCAAAGCTAAAAAGCCAATCGAGATTAAAACAAGGCAAAAGAGCTAAATTGAACCTAGAGTTACTTAAAGATGAAAACGTCAGAAAAAACTATGAAAACGAAGTCATGAAGAATCTTAAAGAGAATAATGTACAAATGGACGTAGACCTGGATTGGGAAAAAGTGAGTAATGCTGTCAAAAAAGCAGCGGCCACTAGCATTGGTGAGCTAAAGAGGTCAAAAAATACATTGTATAATGATGTATGTAGAATTGCTGTAGACAAACGCCGTAAAGCGAGAGATGACTTTATTAAGCACAACTCTCAAATAACTAAAGAAGTTTTCATCCGAGAACGTAAAATCTGCAAAGACACCCTTCAAAGGGAAAAAAGAAAATTCTTTAGCAACATACTTCAAATCGCAGAGAAGGACCATACACAAGGGAGAACTAGAAGTTTTTTTAGAGTCGTTAAACAGTATAAGCAATTCAACCCTATATGGATTGCAATCAGAGACCAAGACGGACAAATGTTAATGGAGCCAGAGTCAAGAGCTGAGAGGTGAAAAGGATATTTTGAAGAACTACTAAATGGTAGCATGCCAGCCCAGCCCGTATCACATACCGAAAATGAAAGAGCGGAGCCTTACGTAGAAGATATTAGTCTAGAAGAAGTAACAATTGCAATAAGTGGCCTAAAGAATTGGAAAGCACCAGGTACCGATGATATTCCAACAGAACTCATAAAATATGGAGGTAAGGAGTTACATGTAGTAATCCACAGACTGTGCCAGTTAATATGGATGAAAGAACGGCTACCGGATAGCTGGAATTTAAACCTACACTCCTGCGTTCCGTAACTAATCGTCCGATCAGATATGTAGTGCCATAACATTTACCGAACCCCTCTTTTTTTGGTTTAAATGCAACGCATTTATTTCAGGTATTTATACGCAGCCCAACAGACAGCAGAAAAGAGAACTAAACTAATTACTTTTTTTACGATTTTCTTGTTGTCAGTGCCGGATTTGAGTTCTATGTTCTCTTGAGCGTTATTTGAAGAAGCAGGATCTGCGAAGGTTTTGATTTCGTTGGCGGTTTTAGTTTCTATGTTCTCGTATACGGTTTCTTCAAAGGCGTGTTCCGGGATGGATGTATCTTCAATGATGGTGGCGGTTTCTATAATATTACCGTTAGCGGTTTTTTCAGAGGCGTGTTCCGGGACGGAAATATCTTCGGTGACGGTTGCGGTTTCTATAATATTACCGTTAACGGTTTTTTCAGAGGCGTGTTCCGGGACGGAAATATCTTCGGTGACGGTTGCGGTTTCTATAATATTACTGTTAACGGTTTTTATAGAGGCGTGTTCCGGGACGGAAATATCTTCAGTAACGGTGGCAGTTTCTATAATATTACCGTTAGCAGTTTTTTCAGAGGCGTGTTCCGGGATGGAAGTATCTTCAGTAACGGTGACGGTTTCTATAATATTACCGTTAGCAGTTTTTTCAGAGGCGTGTTCCGGGATAGAAGTATCTTCAGTGACGGTGGCGGTTTCTATAAATTTACTGGTAGCGGTTTTTTCAGAGGCATGTTCCGGGATGAAAGTATCTTCAGTGAAGGTGGCGGTTTCTTTAATATTACCGGTAGCGGTTTTTTCAGAGACGTATTGCGGGATGGACGTGAATTCAAAGGCGGTATCTAGTTGTTTAATGTGCGTAATTTCGGAAGATATTACCGTATCTTTTGTGACTTCGGCGGCGTGGCCGAAGTCAGAATCCATGATAGCGGAAATCGAGTAATCCGGTTTTTTAAGTATGGACGTGATGACTGATTTTTCGGCGCCAGTGATAGCCTGGCTGTCACCACCACCGAATGTTGTTAGTGGCGTCTGGTGGTAGGTGACTGGTCCTTCGGGAATAAATTGTGTTAAGGACACCACAATGGCGTAACCCAACATCCTTTCTGGACGATGCTCCAAGAGGAAATTTTGCGTAAAACGCTCACCGGTCACCATAACCATCACGCCACCAGACGATCCGCCACAGGACATCGGAATCATCGATTTAACTACATAGTCGCACGCGGACATAGNGAATTCGCAGCCGATATCAGCCGCGTACTTACTTCTCGGCAACGAGTTTAACTTAGCCATCGCAACGGCTCTGCTCTCGCGTGTCAAATCTTCAACACCACTGCTATTTTCCATTTCGAATGCAAATACAAATAACAAGCGAATGCGAAAGAAATTGAAACTTTTAGAAATAATTAATTATTTTTTCAGTCTCGCAATAGTGCTTGTGAGTGCAATAGTGAGTAATATTATTTGGTTTGCGCGAATACTACAAAACTATTACAACACGGTTGTTGTTGATTGGTAACGAAAATATTAAGAGCAGTTTTCTTTTGTGTTTTGGCCACGTATATAAAGGGAACGTAGTCTTTTCGGCTTGAAATTACATTGAGTGATAATTTACAGGCCTTAAGATACATCTGATTTCAGGGGACATACTTTTTAATTGAATCGCTACCTTTAATAACTCCTAAACATAAAAAAAACATAATGGGGGGAGAGCTAAGAATTATGGTAACATTGTAATAACTTGCATTTATAATTATATTGTTCTATAATTATCGTGTGATTATTGTAATAACTATTATTAATCTATAAATAACAAAATATTTAATAAAGTTTGAAAATTCACTTTTTTTTTTTTTTTTTTTTTGTGAATTTGTGGAATGATCTCGACATGTCTATGCATATCCGTCAATGCAATTAACTTAAGACCTCGCGGAGGCCATCCCTTATCGCCGCCGCCTCCCGTTTGACGGGTGCAAATCGTATCGCGTCCGTTCGCGAATGCCGGCACGTCCGTGTTGAGCGGCGGTGCCGGAGGACGCGCGTTCGCCCGTGCACCGCTCGCGCATACATTTATTGTAATTACGGCGCACTGCGATACGCCTGGCGGCGCCCGCAGTTGCCGGTCGCGTACGGTTATACCGCGGTCGGCGGTCGCGGAACGGCAAACGCAATATTATCGCCGTTATTGTCGTTCACGTCGTCCCGCACGGATCCGCGCCGCTCGCTCTTCGGCGACGTATGCGTTCCGCGTTCCGGGAACTCGCGTTTACCGTCGCGTTCCCCTATTGGCTTTCCGCCACCCGACCGCGTCGCGGCCCAATAACGGTGCGGCGCTCGAGGTTATGCCCGCGAACGGTAACGGCGGAACGGCGGGGCCGCGACCGCGCGAAATAAAAGACGGTCGGACCACGACCGGCCGATTGGCTACCGGACGGCCGCGGTATTGGAACGCGCGGTCGCGAAACGGTCTGTTCCCTGTTCGTTAACGGGCGTCACGAAAACGCGGTTTCGGAGAACGCCTACTCGAACTCGAATACGGTTGAAATTTCCGAAAATCTCGAAACCGGTGTTTTCGATTTCGTGTTCGCAAACGGATATCGATATGATTATTTATTTTGATCGATTAAATTATCATTCACGACCTTTACGACGTAACGTTCAAATATGCAAAGTACCACTCGTCGCGCTGTTTAAATAACTGAAACAGCAGATTAAACAGGTAGGCACTCAATCTGACTCTCAAAATGACCGCGTTTGACAGAACAGTATCCCGATCTGATCTTCAGAGTCTGTATTTGGACTGGCATACCGCGCCGTGTTTCAGACCTTTGCATTGCTTGTTAAGGTTTCATCCGACACGCGGTGATATTGTGTCTTAAACTGGTGGTAAAATAATCAAACGAGTTATCAAGCGTCGGAGGTATTTCGGTGGGTTAACCCGTCTGCAACGACCCTGGAATCGATTCCCACATTTATAGCACACATTTTTAGCGGTTTTTTTTCCTCCGTGGCTTACCTGGCATGGTGTCGCATAACAACTCGAGGTTTATTTCCGATTAAAATTCCGACATTAGGTCACGAACGAAGAAATAAAAACGACCGAAACAATTGATAGATAACCCATTAGTTTATCGATGCGTGCATATCGTGTGGAGCATATCGTTTGAGCCACACGTTAACAAGTCTTACGCGAAGGACTTTTTTACTTGAATTTAAACGCTAGTGTAATATACCTACATAGGCCCTTTAAAACCTGTAAAAAAAAAAATGGCGTAATCTCCTGTACCTACAGACTTTTTTTATCTTTTTAAGTTTGGGGATGTTATGTACCGTTAATTGCATGTTATAACACATTGATCACATATTACGAGGTAGTTATAGTAATACTCGAGGAGATAACAAGTTACAAGACTGATATTATATTTAAAAACAAATTAAGACGGTTAAGATTTTTTTTTTCTTTCAAACTTTTTTACTACACTACCTTATGTGGGAAGTAACGCTATCTGGTATGGGAGGTATCACTATTTTGTGTAAAAGTAATCACCATGTTTGCGGAGAAAATTTCCCATTTGTATAGAAGTATACCATTCTCAAACATTCGATGGGTCCGGAACCGGGCGCAGTATATTTTACGTGAATACGCTGGGTACTCAGAGAAATTTCAAAATGCCACGGAAACGTTATGTTTTACATATGTATTCTGGCAAGTTTAAAAAAATAATATCGCGAATAATAAAAAATACACCGTAAAAATATTATTATTAGGTAACCGGAACGGAAATACGATATATAACTATCGCCGGAAGACCCGCGGATCGCAATAAACTATATAATATGTTCAGTATTGATTCCACTTTGTCCATAAGTAGTTATACCCTTGGGATGCGCTTGAAAAATAATATAATATCATATTCGTAGGCGAATGATAACTCGAATGACTTATGTTTGTTGAAAAAATATGGAATCTTTTTTTTTTTTTTTCGTCTTGTTGGATTATAATACACGTCGTGTTTTTTTCGCTGCGATACACAGTCAGAGCCCATCGCCGGACGATTATTATCCGGGATGGTTGTGTTCGTAGCGTTTTTGATGTTTTCACGTGAAAATTGCACGGTAAATATGGCCGCCAAATGCCTGGAATATAGCTGCCTAGTATATAGCTAGATCATATTTTATATAATATTATACGTGTGCGCCGCGACGTTTCCGAATCGCCGATAAATCAAGGCGAACCCTAGTGTTTTCTACGCGGAGATATAATTTGTTGACGCCCTCCTCGATTAGAGAGCTCTTGAACGTCATTTTTACTGACAAACCGACGGAAAAAAAACCCCCCAAAATAAAAACTCAATACGCTCCGAATCTAAAAAAAAAAAAACCCCCCCAAAAAAAAAACCAAAACCCCCCCAAACTAAAAAAAAAAAAAAAAAAAAAAAGACGTTATCGCCGCTATTTCAGTCGGAAATCACTTTTGCGAGCGATACAAATTGAGTATCTATTGTTAAATGTTTAAATGTGAATTTATCGGACGAGACCGAGGAGGGTCCGCGGACGGACCGACAACAATATCGAGTAATGTTCGGGAAAGTTTTTGTTTTTGACCTCCTCTCCTCGCGTCGTATACATCGCAACAGTGCAGTGGTGCTGCACACTCTACCCAATAACATAAACCAAATTGATTAGAAATTAAATGAGTTTCTCCCTTTACCCGCTGTCCCATCCGCCTCACAAACGGTTTCATCGGCGGTCGCGTAAGATAAACTTTTATGTTATTATTTTGATTACTCGCCACGACCTTATTTATAATGAATGTCGACGTTGTGAAATCTTTAAAAAAAAAAAAAAAAACTACAATATTCCACTGTATTTTATTACGTGTATACATAATTTTCCAACAGACCTTTAAAATATAGAAAAAAAAAAAAATGTTTTCGAAATTAAATTACTATGTACATATTTGTATTATTATTTTTTTTTTTTCATATTATTTTCATTATTATATTATGAACAGTAAGACGATAAAAAGTGTTTAAAAACCCTAAACGTATTTTGCGCTATAAATATTATTGTATAGTTATCGAGGGGGGGGAGGGGATTGAAAGCTTTAGGACACAGAGTGATTTGATTTACACAATAAAAACAACGATAATCATTTAAATCGAAAAACGAATCTGAACGGAATAATATTACAATAATATTACAAGTAGTGTTGTTCTCCTCCTCGTGAACTCTGAGGTAACCCAGAAATCAACAAAAATAAAATTGTTTCCATTTTATTGAAACACTGTTGGGCATATAGAAACAATTTCATTATAAATTAAATTGTCCGCATCTTTTGCGGTTTTCGGGAAAACAAAACGCACCTAAGTAAATTAATTTATTATAACTTCATCGCCGACACTCGGAATCTAAAATATAAGCATTTTTACGCGCGGTTATCGAGTGGTTTAAAATTATTTGCATGTTAATAAATTACGAAAACGCATAGCGCATAACTCAACAAAACTGTGGATTTTTCGAGCCGTTTATTTATATTCCTTTGAGACGAGAACATTTAATAAGGAGCGGTTGTAAAACATTCTTCAAAATCCCACAAGCTAAATAGTTGGCCGTCGAGCGTTCGCAAAGGTTTTCAAAAAGAGACGGATTATTATTAGTTAACTTTCGAGAACGCCACACGGATGCCGCGGCGGCGGTATACCCTACGTAAGTTTTAAAAATATTAATATTTCAACCGGAATTTTAATAATGCTACAAACCACTCCTCGGGCCCTTTGATGTCTGTTATTGAGGTATTACAAAGTCATCAGTGTAAAGTCTGTTGTATTATTTTTCCCGGTGCCGAAACGAAAACGTTGCGAAAGGGGGCAGGAGGGAAAGGAGAAGTGACGGCGAGAACAAGTGGACACCGTGGACGAGGATGGGGATGGGGGGGGAAAACACCGGCCGGTTATTGTTTAGAGCGATTTATTCCGGGGCGCAGAATTTTCATTCGCTATAGCTGCGATAGCTTTTCGCGGCCGTTTTATACCTTTGATGCTGCGCGAAAAATGATCGTATAGATTAAAACGGCGAGTTCACATAAAACAGCGGGACCGTCGAGGGGTTAATTTCTTTTTATTTACTTCGGGGTGGAAAAAAATATACCTACATAAAAATCCACTTCAACGGCTTCACCTCCGCCGTCCGGTACCCTGTATTATCTGAACGTAAAAACGAATTATTAACGGTCTACGCGGGCGCGTTTTTCGCGATAATAATTAAAATCCGGAAACTATAATGGGCTTTTTGAAGTCCGTCACAGATGCAATATTGTTATCGTTATTATTTGTTCCGTTTCGATTGCGTAATTGACACGGTTTTTTTTTTTGTTTTTCGTTTTGTACATGTATTTTTCACTGTACATATTTTACTCCCAACGGTCGTGTGAAATTAATTATTTTACCCTTTATTATGTATACAATGCCATTAATGAAGTGTCCAATGAATGTAGCGCAAACCGTACGCGTATTATTATGAAAATAATATGTGAACACGTGGTAAAACAGACCGAACGGAAAACGGAAACCTTTTATGATTATTCGGGATTTTAAAATGTATACTTGCGCTCGTTTTCGCACGGCATTACGTTGAGAAATTATTTTTCTTCGATTAGGTTGGGTTACACAGAAGATATCGTCGATATTGATTTTTTTAAAGAGCCGTTAAGTTTGTTTTGTTTTACCGGGGCAGTATCCGTGCACGGATTGACAGGCCGATGGTAAAACAGTAGTTACGGAAAGAACAAATATAACATTTATTAAGTTTTTTTTTCGGAGGAACTTGCGAAACCAAATACAAACGATATTGCAAACGTAGTTCAGCATTCCAATCATTGTAATATAAGTTTCAGAAATTACCAATAGATTTTAACGATGCATACATTTTTACGTTATACATTTATATCTATACACGTTATTGACTTTATCCCGTCGGTTTTTCTGCAAAACATATTTTTACGAAATTATTGATTACCAACATAATATTATAAATACCGAAATAGCAAACGAATGCGAAAAGATCTTTAAAAGGCGTAGAGTCGCACAAGACGTGTATAATGTGAATTGCTGCAATATCGGTCTATCGTAGAGAAATATAATTTTAAAAATGTGCAAATGTTTAATAAAGTAATAATATTATTGTCAAAAAACAATTATACGCTATAATTGATTGTATCGGTGATCAGGCGCGGACTGACCGGGGTCCAGAAACTTAACAGTGACCCCCCTCGTCCTAAAATCTATTTGCCCCGATTAGTATGATGCCGACCAAT
This sequence comes from Cinara cedri, assembly GCA_902439185.1. Lineage (NCBI taxonomy): Eukaryota > Metazoa > Arthropoda > Insecta > Hemiptera > Aphididae > Cinara > Cinara cedri. The sequence continues at coordinate 1,015,768 of CABPRJ010000967.1, read as the reverse complement.
TCTCCTTGAAATTAATATGAAACTTTAATAAAAAAAAAAAATTGTAAATTTTAATCGTTCGATAATAATAATACAAATTGTACAAAATATTAAAATATTACTGAGTAAATAAATTATAATTGATTTGTTTATAAACAATTTAATATCATTGATAGTTAAAAATTGCTTGATAAATTTTCACTTTCTAGACGTGGTGTTATAAACAATTTTCGATTTAAAATTATTGTCAAAAATATTGAACCGAACTTACTTCAGAGACATTTTTCATTTGCGAATAATTGCGTACACACATAAATTAAATTATAATATGTGTGTCTTACATCTCCAACTTACGACAGTGGTCCACCAATGGTGGATGAAGTAACTATATCGGCTTTTTGGGAAATTCGTTTCATTATTATAAATTTCTCCGATAACTCGTCGATATCCATTCTGAAATCCCACGTAACATCCCATGGCTTTTTATTCAGTCCACGCTTGTCGGCAGTGACACGCCCAGGAATTTTCAACAGGAGGGGATTTAACAAATAAGATTCGTGAATAAATTTTAAAATCGTCTTCTCTACTCAACTCGTCTATAGGAATCGATAACTTGAAATCCAGATCCTAAATATCAATACACAAAGCTTTTTCTCGTAAATTAGGAGAAACATTTCAAAAAATAGACTACTAATTATATTGAAAAAAAAAAAAATAAATAAATATATTCTTCGTATTCCAAAGCCAACGAGTAGAACATTCAACCCCTAACCTCTCCCCCAGGCACGCCACTGCCCGACTGTGATAACGACATTTATGATAAGGAATATAATACATCGAACACCCATTATTCTCGTCCGTGGTAAATGCGATAAACAAAATCGGCGATCGGAGCCCGCGTTTCTCTAATATACTGCGACGTTAATCAATCGTAATATATATATATATATCCATGTAGCAATTGTTTTTCTCCTTTATTTTCTACTTTAAATTACTTTTTTCTTTTCTTTTTTTTTTTTTTTTTTTATTATTCGTATTTTATTCTTCCACGGACGTTTTCATGGGAAATAAAACATTAAGGTTTATGACGAGCAACGTTTTGGATCGCTGACTCCGTGTTTTTGAGAAGCATATATATATATATACACACACACACACACGCGCGCGCACACTACGACGATATACGTATACAGCGCAATATTATAGGGAAACGAAAGTCTAGAAGTTTGCGGTGCGGTAGTTTGGTTCGTCCAAACTACTCGTAAAATCGAGAGATTTATTTGACTCGAAAAGGATCCAATTTAATTGAAACAGAACAATGGCTTAAGTTCTCGCGCGTTTCCCGCTACTGTTTTCCGAGGCTCTTGGAAATAAAACGATAACGCGCACACATATATACGAGTGTATTATTAAGAGGTGCACACGTATATACGCAACACGCCCTGCCGGCAATCGGGCCGCGCAGTGCACGCCGATTCCCGCGAACGCCCCCCCCCCCCCCCCCCCCNCCCCCACCCCCCGTTTTTAACCGCGACGAGATTGTTTTATTTTATTTTTTTTTTTTTTTGTTATTATTTTCGCGATACGCGAGTACCCGTGCGCGATGTGTTTGCGGCCGGGCCAACCGCCGGTACAAAAACCGATATCCGGTTGGAAAACGCCGCGCGCGTCGGTGCGTACTGCCACGACGCCGTCGGGACCGCGACAGACGGAAACGCCGTACGCCGTACGCCGCGTATGGCGCGCGCGAGCGGTGCGATTTCGATAAACGGCTGCTCGGATCGGACGCGTATAAAACGAAGAGCGCGGCTCGGGCGAAACGCGGCGAAAATTTACCGTCCCTTGTCGCGTGATTATCGAATTCAACGTAAACCCGACGCGGTCCCCGTTTTCAATTGTCGAAATTCGACAATCGCAATACACCGCTGTATACGAAAAAAAAAAATGACCGCTAACCGGGGGACGAAAACGGAAAATCCTATTTTCGGTTGTTGTACCGCTATCGAGAATACGCTAGCGAAATTTTAAGCTGACGGCGGCACGCGGGAAGTGGGTCAGAAATCGATTCGATTCGAACACAAGGCAGAAAATAATCGGTGCTCTCCGCCGGCAAATCGACACAACATGGGCCACTGATTTAAATGAGAATTCGGAATGGTACAGGTGAATGATTGAAAATAAAAAAAAAACGATTTTTCTTTCGGCTAATATTTGTTGCTTCGTCAACAGTATGTGTGTCATATTGTGGTAAAATAATTGTAACATGTACATTGTACATTTTCTTTAATAATATTTGTCGTACATATTCTCCCGTTTTTTTTTTTTTTTTTTTTTTTTTTTTTT